>CM042434.1:19650591-19875591 GCA_023631565.1 Gymnocephalus cernua
TAAAATGACTGTGTTTGTAGTCATGTCTCTTTGTCGTTTTGTAGTTTAAAAAAAACAACAACATTGTAGTGATTTTGAATCTTTTTGTAATCATTTTGCATCTTTTTGTTGTGGTTTAGCTTTTCTTAGTAATTTGATTGACTTTCCAACAAGAAATGTCAACAGTCACTACAAACAGAGGCTCTGGCCCCTGGCCCTTCTAGCCTCTGGACCTGTGCCAGGTAACCCCATTCAGTAATCCATCCATGCCAATATACCCATCATTTCATTAAGCGGGAACAACTAAAATCATGTTGATATGCAGTTTATGTGGAGTACAGCATGAATAAGATCACATAAGACAATTTAATTCACATTTCAATGTAAAGATTATTGCCTCGGATTTTCATGTTATTTACCTTCATTTATAGTTTAATTTCTTGCAAAAGCAGTTGGTGCAAATTAGTTAATGTGCTGTGCAATTTCCATTGTAAATCCTGAACAATTAACATAAGAGAATGATTTCATGATATGATGAGATAAAACAACAATAATGAGAGATAATTAACTACACTCTCTCTAAGGACTAAGCTTATCAACCATTATCACCATATAGTATATTTTAACTTTAGTCATTACAACAAATAAGTGATTGAAGGTTTTCTGAGACTAAATGCAAAAAGTTGAAAAGGAAAGCAGAATCTAAACTTTAACAGTAAAATTCATAGAGTAAAAGACACTATGAAAAGAGAAGTAAAAAACATTTGGAGAACACGCTAGTAGAACAACGTTAATGTAATCTCTTACCTGCTATGCTCAGTGAGAGCAATGCCAGCGTCTTCATCTTAATCTATTTGACTAAATCTGTATTTAGTGTGTAGACTGTAATTTACTGTCAAATACGCCTTGTACCCGTGAGTTATTACCACCTGTTTATGTGCTCTTCTCTTTGTGACTGCTATTTATCCGTGATTGTTATTGCTTGGTACATCTAATCTGTCAATAAGCCCTACCCCTTTTATTTCTTCTTTCTTTCAGTAAGTCATAAAACATGGCTTTCCCGTTACCTTATCTTGCCGAGAGCACATCTTTTTTCTCTTTTGTTTCCTCTTGGCATGCAGTCCATCATAATTAAGAGGGTAGAAAGTTCACATTTTCAGGGCCCTTCCATTGAAATCAACAACTAGGAGAGTAAACAATCAAACCTGATACAGAACTTTCCATCAAGACAGATCAGAACAATAAACCATTGCAGACTCTCAGTATAGAGATATTGACGTGAATTAGTATTTTCACTGCATCTTCATCTGTTTTAAATAGTAGTCTAAAATACTAAGCATAGACGATGTTCATTGATTCTTAAATTGATATTGGATAAATAAGAAGGTTGGTTGGAGACCAAAGAAAAAAAACTTGCACCTGTAAAAAGAACAAAGGATATTATAGAAAAGAATACACATTAACATTGTAGCTAACAAACTAGCCACAAAGTTAGGCATTATCTCCAAGAGAAGTAAAAGAAGTACTGAAATAGTTGACTTTAGTTAATTCATGTAACTTTTCACTTATTGTAATTCTGGACTCTGACCTGTTACATTACAGAGCATAATTAACCATGTTTTAGTGGTTTTGTTAATAATACATTTAATCTCTGGCATGACTGCTGAAGTAGTATTTACTGTCTCTCTTGAACGCCACAAAATGCTGCTGTAACAAAAATATGGATTTGGGAAGACTGAGGAAATGCACTTTACACTCGTATTCACTGTGACAGTCAGTGTGTTTCGATGTATTTCCTCATATTCTGTCTCAACAGAAACTAGGGTTCACTGAATCAGAATTAATATTTCCTCCTCTAGTCATCCAGTTTTGGTGATCCTATGATCTTGCAGCCCACCCACATTTATATCTGTCAAGTTGCTTTCTGAGTCCCTCAGAAAATCTGTGTTGTTCTGAGCTGTGATTGGCTGGAAGGGAAATGGGTGGTTAGGTGCTATATGGCTGCTGCTTGATCTTTAGAATTTCTTTTGGTATCTTTTGTGGGCATTTTTGCCTTTTTCACAGCAGATATTTGGACATGTGACAGCAGGATAAGCACAGGTGTAATTAATAATATTAATGAAGGTAGCATACCATTTGGTTTTGTATTGTGCATGCTGACTCAAAGACATAGCTTACTGGAGCCCTTAAATGGCACAGATCCACTGTTATGTGATGAGTTACGCCTGTGTTTCTCTGCTGCTGAGAAAAAGATCTAATACAGTGGGAATGCAAGAAAGAGAAGATGAGGTGCAACAAAGGCCCCCAGCTAAATTAGAACTGGGGACGCTGCAGTTACGTAGTAACGTGTTGGCTCACATGGGTCACGGATGTCACAAAAAGTGTAGTTTGTAGTCGTTTTGTGTCTTTTTCTGGTGGTTTTGCATTTAAGCTTTAAACTAGGGTTAAAGTATTGGTGCAATAGAACCAATTAAGGAACCTTGATTTAATCCAGGTGTAGTCATTGTTGGCACAAACAGCCACAGTGTTTAGTTGAATTTTGTGCAGGAGTGTAAGGAGGGCAGCTGTTCCTCACACTGTTTGTCACCAAAGATTGCAGTGCATTTAAATTATGTTTGGCTCATATAAAATATTATATGTTAAGCATGTTTGTGTAAAGTGAGCAGTGGGTGCTGAGCTGGGTTTTGAATGTGTGTGGCACTGTGTGTAATGTGACATCAGTGTGTCCTGCAGAGCAGCTGGGATTGTTGATAGTGAACAGGTGCTGCAGCAGAGATTTGGGGACTTTGTATTTCTCTCTTATGCTTATGCACACGTGTCTGCAAGTATGGCCCCTGTGTGTGTCTGTGTGTGCATATGGCCACAAATGCAAGCATGTGTGCACATTAACCAGAATGAGCGACAATGAGCTGTTGTGTGGCTGGTGGTGGTGAGAAACCTAATAGCCAAGGACACAGTAGCTCAGCCAGCAGCTGTCCCATCTCTGCACCTCCTATTACACTCACAACTCTAACCATGGTAATGTTTGTCTTTTAAATTCGGATGGACCACAATGTTTTTAAAAAATGATGTCAAGGTAGAGGTAGCTAAGATTAAATTAATACTGCATTTATTTGTTCCTAAATAGCTGACTTAGTTTTCTCTGCAGATGTATTATCAAGGCTGCAATGTAACTAGTAACTGTAGCTGTAACTGTAGAACATTGTAACGTGTGCAATGAGTTAGTAGTAGTGAAGTACGAGAATAATACACGTACCTCAAAATTGTACTTGGATGTTCATAAACTTGTTTTGGTCACTTGGGGGCAGAAGAAACAAGTTGTGAACACAACATTGACATATCATCACCTTCTTGAGTTGGTATGGTGAACTTCTCAGCAAACAGTTGTTTATTTACACACCCAGCAGTAACAGAGCAACATTATCACTAATTTAGAGTTGTGTTCTTGGCCACCTGATGAGTGTAAGTCCATATATATATGATCCATATATACATACATACATATATACACATACATATATAATATCCACTTTCTTTTAGCTCTGTTTTTGGTCTCTACCAACTCCTGAAGGAAAATCTGGCACTAAATGCTCCACTTTGTTCACCAGTTAGATTCTTACTGTGTGTATGTTGTTTAGTGCTGTTCAGGTAGTGTACAGTGAGTTTGTAGAGCTTTTTTATTGCTGAAAATGACTCTATGAAAGTGGTGAGAGTGAACCAGAACAGTACAGTTATGGGCTGGAATGGTAAATGATGAGCTGAAACTCGCTATGAAACTTTATACAACCTGTAAGTTCATCACTTTTTATGTTTCAAAATTGTCATTTGATAAAATGATTACAAAAATGTCTTTACACCCAACTCCTGCTTTGCTCCGCTTGCAACAAGGATCACAATGCAAATTAGTCTTGGACTTTGTCATCCTGGACATTTTTAAGCTTTCTAATGTGAAATAAGCTAAAATAGACCTAAGTCCTAATAATGCTGTATGAGATTGTAACAAGGCAGATCAAAGAGCAGACCCGTGTCAAATTAAAACAAGCTCATATTTCCCCTGTTTGCTCTGAGAGGGCAGTGGTCTCCCTGAATGACAGGACAGCAGCAGCAGCAGCTCTCCCCCCGTGTGCACGCTCCCCCACGTGCTGCAGATGAAACTTGAAGAAGCTGCAGAGAGTTTGGAGTCAAACAAATCTCATCCAGACTCAGCGGACACCCACAGACCACAGGACGGATCTGAACTCCCCCTGTCTACTTCTACTGAACACCATGAGGATGTTGGTGCTGCCTCTTCTCATTACTTTACTGCAGAGTGAGTTTTAAAAAAAATTGTTTTAGAAACTTTATTAAACAATTTGCTAAAGTTACTACAGAAAAATTAGGCTTTGATAGACTTTGATAGATCTATTGCTAGAAGTTTTCAGACGATGGAGTGCATGCTGTTAAACAGAGTGTAGGCACATAATGTGAACTGGCATGTGTGTTTTTCACTTTTTAAAGGCAAAGCCCTGCAGTGTTAACATTGTCTTTGGACCCTGCAATACCCTCACCCCAAATCTCCTAATACAACTCGGTTCACCATTAAAAAGAAGCAAAGCATGAATAATTTAAGATGGTGTACTATCAAATTAACCTTAATATGCAATCATTTTCATAATTTGTTTTTTTGTTGTTACAAATGATCTGCAAAGGAGAATTAAAAGATTAAAAAAAAGATTCCCAATTGGATTAACCCTGTTCTTTTCTGACCATTCCTTTCTCCCTAATCATTTTTGTACAGTCCCTCAGAAATGCAGGATAATGTGATTTTTGAATAATTTACTATTTAATTTTGATAAGTGTTTCTGTGAACGATGTTTGGCCTTGTGCAACAGATTATCTGAGATTTGTATTGTGACAACTTAATAATTTCAAACGATTGGTTTCATTTTTTTTAAACAGTTTGTGCATATTGCAGTGTTTGCCTATTGCTTACACACTTTTTGCAGAATTTGGCTCATTATGTCAAAACTCTACACACAAGCCAATCAGACATAGCACTTGGAGATTAACAACTCACACCTATGCCAAAATGAAACACTGCAATCAAAACTTTACACTACTTTCTAAAAAATGAAATTCTTGCAACAAAACCACACACACAAGCACCATTTGAATTCCTCTTTCATATCACCAGCAACACACTGATGGGTTTATAGAAAACACTGCAGTCTTTGTGTTTCTATTTTTATTGTCATTTTCTCAGACTCAGTTTTCTGTAAAACTCAAAAGTAGAATTTCTGCAGTGATCAAAGAAGAGTTTTTACAAAAAACAAACATTCTTACAGAAATAAAGAAAAATAGAATCAAATTTAGCAACAGAACAAAAGTAAAAAAAACAAAACAATTACTGGATAAATTGCTTCTGGGGAAAAAAAACAACATATACTATCAGAGAGTCATCCATCACCTGCATTCCTAGACACCACCGCTCGTGTGTGTGTGTGTGTGTGTGTGTGTGTGTGTGTGTGTGTGTGTGTGTGTGTGTGTGTGTGTGCGCTCTTATGGATCCTGCCTTCTGTTGGGATCAGGCCACAATACCTCGTCAACATCCCAGGCGATGTCTCTTCCACGTCTGACTCCTCTCTCTCTTTGTCCTCCTCTGACTCTCATTGCCTCCATGCTTGCAAAGTGCTTCCCTGAGGCCTATTTGTAGTGCTAAGGCTCAGACCGATTGGTGTTCTGTTTTCTGTGCAAGTGTTTTCAGGTGTGTATGTAAGTGCCTACAATTGCCAGATGAGTTTTGCATTTTGAACAGAGTGTTTTCCCAATGACAACAGGAGATTTTGATTTTGAACAAAGTGTCTAATGTAAGAAAACGTGTGTAGTATTTCACAATAAGTGTGTTATAGAATTGCAAACAAAGTGCAAAGTTGACACTGTGTTTAAGCTATGGTCACACTGTGTTTAAGGTATGCTACAAGACGTTTAGGTATTGAGGCTTTGGTCTAAGCATTTTTTTTTTGTGCGTAAGCAATAGGCAAAAACTGTTAGGGGAGGAGGTGTGATGTGTTCAGGGACTGCATCAGATTGTGCAGGGAGTGGCTGTTTTTGGGCTTAGTGTTTACGTTGAATGATGCCGTTTGAACCCAAGATCCACAGGCTGATGAAACCCATGTCGTGGCCCCGCGGAGGAGTCTGAGATCCCATCGTTTCAGTTTGAAGATAGCCTCTGACTGACCCTGTTGTTGATTGGACTGAGATGAAAACGACCACTTGCTATCTGAAAAAAATGCATTTGAAGTTGCAGGATTTCTAAGGGGCAGAGGCTGCTCTCCAAACAACATGCTTTACGTTGTTTGCAGCTTTGACATTTGTTTTGATCTTTCTTGTATTTACTCATGAGGACCAAATTTTCCTCACAGAGATTAAACGATTGAAATCCTTAACCTCAGTTAGGACAAAGCTGGAGAAGGAAATGTCTTTTCATTAGTGTCCAGTCAATGGTAATGGCATGGCATGATTGCTAATACTGAATTCGAAATAGATTTGAAGTGCTTTCTTATGCTTTTAAAATACTAAAACATTGCATTTCAGTATCATATGCAATAATATCGTATGTCTAACATGAACTAGACATTTATTCTTTGCAATGTATCTTAGAATATATTGCATTTGTGTACAAATGTCTTATCTTCAAAGATTCAAGTGTACTGTTAAAATCAGGTTTTGGTTAGGCTGAGGGTCGTGGGTTAAAAGTTCAATTAGAGAGAGAGTGTGTGTGTGTGTGTGTGTGTGTGTGTGTGTGGGGGGGGGGGGGGGTTGGGGGGTGCGGTGCCAGCTGAAAAGGGTAAGGTTACTGTCACAAAGAGCTGCTTTGTCCATGCAAGAAAAGCATGCTTTCCATGCATGTGTGCAACACACACACACACTCATTGCTCCAAATGTTCTTTTCATAATACCAAACAAGACGTATGCATCGGTATTTTCCCATATACATATAAAAGCTCCGAAGTTATTCTGATTGTTTTGTTACTGTCATTTGCTCCCTGTCGTCTTGTTGCGGCACCTTCACAGGGAGCAACGGCTTGAATGAAAATGAGTTACAATGGATTTATGGCAGATATAAGTTTTCATAACATAAAAACCTGTAGAACATCAATAGAAACCCTCACAAATGTGCTGCATAGCCCCCTTCTCTTCTGTGTATCAAAAAAAGGCTGATTTGTCACAATTCCCATCCTTTTGGTAATATTTTATGTTTAACCATATCTTGGTCAAGCTTTGACGTTTTTGTTTTAACTGCCTTAAAAAATTGTTGCCATTGAACTCCATCATAATAGGCATTGCATTAAACTGACTACAGCTGCTGTTCTCTGTACAAAGTACAAACTTCTACTCAAAAAGCTACTCAAAAGATTTTGGTCATCACTTTGAATGTGATTTTTTTTGTCATTACACTACAGCATGTTTGTATACTTCTATGTATTTTTGTGGGAGAATGTAGACTCTGCTTGTGTGTGTGTGCTGAAGGAACAGTTCACTAAAAGAGGTTATCAGGTTGAGATAAAGCAGCTTGTCAGAGAGTCATCCATCACCTGCATTCCTAGACACCACCGCTCCTGGCACCACCTCTGTGTGTGTGTGTGTGAGAAAGCGAGAGTGAGTCAGTGTGGGAGGCCAGTATTCGGCGTGTGTGTGTGCATCCACACAAAAAGAAAACATAGATACGGTATGCACATATTCTGTTGTGGGAAATTAATGTTGTGCATTTTTTCTATATGGTGTGAATCCATGACTGGTAGGCTGTGACTCATTGTCATGGGCCTTTTATCCTGTTTACATGTCTGTTTGTGTCTCTCTGATTGTACTGGAGTCCAACAGCTCCAACATGCCCACATTCTGAAACTATATAATTTACAGTATATACTGTATATAGCATGTTACATACAGCAAGATGTAATTCTTGTTTTATTCAAAAATGTCAGCAGAAGAAAGATGGTTGTACTTAAACGTCTAACAATATACAACAACTGATTGATCCTCTCACCCCTGCAGGTCCTCTCTGTCTGTCAGTGACAGTAAGCAGCAGTAAACCCAAAGTGGAGGTCCACGAGCACACAGGTTAGACTGTGCAGAATCATTTATTCATCTCTATCTGGAGCTGTCCTTCAAACCTTATCAACACATCCAGTATTACTTAATGCTGATCACTTTTCATGAGCACACAGTTGTGACAAAAAGAAAAGAATTACCTGCCAATTCAAACAAAAGTACATCTACCGTATGACATTTTGCTGCTGCGTTTTCTGTCCTTCCAGATGCTGTGCTCACCTGTGAGTTCAGGACGGAGAAAGATCAAAATCCTCGAATCGAGTGGAAGAAGAAAGGAAAGGGGGTGACATTTGTGTACTTCAATCACAAATTTACTGGTGAGTGACAGACCTTTAGCCTACTGCATGAATTCCTTTGACTTTGCTGAACTGATGGCTGATATTTTGCTCCATTTCTTTCCAACATCCTTTCATAATTACCTTTTTAATTTCTGCTTCTTTTTAGCTAAGCACTTAGTTAATCTTTATCCATCCTCTATCACCTTCCACTATAGGGTCTTATGCAGGACGGGCAAAGATGGAGGGAGCAACGTTGACAATACACTCTGTTACTCAGAAAGACTCAGGGGAATACCGCTGTGAGGTGACCGCTGGCGAGGACCATGTCAACCTCGGAGAAGCTACTGTAACCCTCAATGTGCTTGGTATGATGGGAAACCTGTAGGCTTGTGTTTTTGTCAATATACATATATGAGGGTGAATCTATATATATTTCTTATGATATAAAAATACTCAAAACTGAATTTTTAAACATTATATAACAATGACTGAATAATGAACACTGGATTTATGTGTCTTTTTCTTTTCACTGTCTTAAACATGTGCTGCTTTAACGTTGTGCCCTTGCCACAGTAAGTTGCGTACTGCTACATGTGAATACGCCCTGTGTTCAAGTGGTTTAACCATAAAGGGGTTGAACTTGTGAGATCATCGTTGCTAGACAACTGACAACAATTATGCATGCCACTTTGTTGCCATTTCAAAAAATGGCAATTAGGATTGTATCCACAACATTTTATGAATATATTCGCCAAATGTTTCATCAAACATTACCCAAGTATTTGACAATTCACCTGAAACCAGCAGAATGATGAGTGATTTTCTTCAGAATACCCCAATTTTGCACATATGATGTCATTTCCTCACCTTGTGAGTGTTAAAAACCATGTCTCCCCTTTAGTGCAATCAGTAAGTCACCTTTGACCTCAGGTTCGAATCCCCAGGTGGCCAAGTACTTGCCAACAATGTGGCAATTCATGCATGCTGTGTGTTTTCAAGTGCTCGTTGAGTTCAATGTGCTTGGATCCCTGGCATTGCGTAGTGATTATAAATGGTCAATGATTTATAAATGTCAGGCCTGTAATTTTTCTTGTTTATTTTATTACATATTCTGATATTACCAGTGCATACTTCAAACTGTTTCCAGTAACGACAGCAGTGAAAACTAAAATGGCAGTGACAGTTTTGGCCTCTCAGTCCTGGTAGAGGGAGGAGTTTTAATCCAGTTACATTGATTGACATTTGATTATTGCTGAAATCGGTGCTTTGATGCAGCAAAGTAATCATTAGACCCCTCTACATCCATAATCAAACATCAAAATGCACCTATAAAAGTACTGTTGTACGTGTTTTAAGGTCTTCCCTAAATTACAAATCAAATGTTTTTGGGTATCTTTTTGCTGTAACTCAAGCTGTTTTCGTCTCTGCCTCCTTAGTGCCTCCTCACGTCCCGTCCTGTGAGGTACCGAGCTCTGTGTTTGTGGGCTCAGGCCTGGAGCTTCACTGTAAGGACAAACTCAGTGTTCCTCCTGCTACCTACCGCTGGTACAAAGACAACAAGGCTTTGACGGCCACAGCAGATACTACATACAGTGTCGACCCAAACAAAGGCGCACTGGTAAGTACACACTAAATTATACAAACACTTAAAGGACCAGTGTGTAGGATTTAGTGGCATCTAGCGGTGAGGCTGCAGGCCCTCTTTAGAGCCATTCTAAGTTGACAGAAACACGATTCTTATTCCATTTCTGCCAATAACTCCCCCTGAATCCAACACACTGGTCCTCTTAAATGCACCCAGGAGTATATCAACACAGTTACACACATGTAAAGACACACAACTGTCTGCAATTCAACTCTCAACTTGTCTTTGTCTGGAGCAGAAGTTTACGAGTGTGTCCAAAACCGACTCAGGGATGTACCGCTGTGAGTCCTCCAACAGTGTTGGGGCGCCTAAAAGCTGTGTGGCCCAAAAACTGAAAGTTATTGAATGTAAGTAAGTTTGGTACAGCTCCTCTTTGAAGTTGAACTGTTTCGATCCGCTCCAACAAACAACAACAAAGACTGAGGAAATCCTCTCTTTCCCCTTCTTCTAGATCCTTTGAATATGACAATTTTGATAGCAGGTGCTGCAGGTTTTCTGTCGCTCATCCTTTTCTGCTGCATCTGTGTGTGTGTCTGCCAACGCCGAGGCTGCTGCAAGAGTGAGTAGTGTGATGGTTCTTTGTGTGTGTGTGTGTGTGTGTGTGTGTGTGTGTGTGTGTGTGTGTGTGTCTGTTGCTTTTACATTTGAGGCATTTGCATTAAAACTATGTGAAAGTCACAGAGAATTGGCTTGAAAAAGTGTTGGTCTGTCGGTCTAACTTACAGACAGTGGAAGTATTCACATCCTTTACTTAAGGCTATAGTGTGTAGTTTCTGTCTCCCCCATGAGGAATTCTAAGTAATGACGACAAAACTTTCGGCGCATCCACAAACATTCTGTGATCGCGCACCACCCCCACCCCTCCTTCACGTTGCTAGTAGCCAAGGAGGACACAGAGGATTAAAAAAACATGATGGACTCTTCTTCTTGATTTTTTTGTGTGCGAAAGTCGCCGGACGACATCAGTTTCTGAACATAGCCATACTGAGAAATACGAAGAGAGTTGTGTGGAGCTTGAATGTAACGGACGTTCATTAATATAAAAAAGTTATGCGCTAAAGCTTTAAGTAAAAGTATAAATACCAAAATGTAATATGCTCATTAGCAAATAAAAGTCTTAACTTTAAAATATTTATTTATGTAAACACACAGATAATTATCACCTGTCAGTGCAGTTTCTCATTTTTTTTTTTTAAGATTATTTTTTGGGGCTGTTCCCCTTTTTATTAGATAGTGACAGTGAATATACAGGAAGGGGTGATGACATGCAGCAAAGACAGACACACAATTAGCTGGTTAACAAAGTGGAGCTTTTAGCTGCTAAAGAGCCAGACATTTGCCTCAGGAGAGCTGAGAGAGAGTGAATATTGGACTAACATTTGTGAGGTGGACAGAAACACGAGTCTTAATGCATACTTGAGTAAATAATTACTATCCGCCCTTGGCAACTTCTTTGGCAATTAGTGATCATGACAAATGTTAACTTTTCTTCTTTGTTGTTTCTTTGAACAGAGGACAAGAAAACAAAAAGGTGAGGGTTTCACTTGTTAGTCTAACTCTTGTTTGACCCGTAGCTGTGTGTTATTGGCTGGTAATGAGCTCAGACTGAACGGCCTCCTTGTCTTTCAGCACCAAGTCCTTCAACCCTCCTCCTCCACCACCCCCTCCCATCCGCAATGTGAGTGATCAGAGGGATTGTTATCGTGTCACATCTTGTTTTGTTTGCTGGGTTGCCGATAAATTGTTAAGTTGCTGATAACACTGGTCCCTAGCTAATTAAAGGAAATGATTCATTGTATGTCTCTCTGCACTCGACAGATCAAGCACTACAAACCAACTCACTCCTTCATGATCTGAGGGTGAAACACTCACTTTGACTTCAAACCATCCAGAATCTAAAGTGTACACTTATTGTTCAAGACACTGGAAAGTTACCTGACCGTCGCCTTGCTTTTGGACGGCTGCTCGCTGCTTTCCGAGACATGCAGACCCCTGTTGCTTCCTAAACACTGGCATTTATGTGTTGATAGTTTGGAAAAGGGCTCCTACCGTATTATCTACTACAAACTTACAGTACTGTAAATTCAGCGTCAAATGCTATAACATATGTTTTATTATTTGTGTCAAGACATTTTTAAATCTTGTTTTTCAAACTTCTCATTCTTTAGGGGCCAAGGTCAGACCCTTCAGTTTAAGTTTTTACTCTCTTTCGCCACCTATAGACAAGTACCTCTCATTCACAGTACTTGTCATTACCAGTGTGGAAGAAGGACTATCTATACTATAGGTTGTATCATTCTTATTGCCTTTCATTTATATTTAGATGCAGATATGTTTTATAGGAGTTGTTTTCTTGTTATATTTTTTAAACATGTTTGTGTTCTCATAATTGTTTAATCTTTGGCTGTAAATGTAAGTATTGTGAATTGAGCGGAAAATGAACGGGTGTCTGCACACACTGAATGGTGCTTAGGACACTTTTGAAATCTTTGATACTATTTTGATGAGTCTATTGCTTGTTCCATAAATAAAAAGAAAACAAAAAAAAAATAGCACTCTGTGTTGCAAGTTTATTGGCTTGTTGGTGGATTCAAGATGTTTATTGTCAAACCTGTACAAACGTCTGAAATGCTTATGCTGTTTAGTGCTAATTGGCAAATGTTAGCATGCTAACATGCTTAGGTAGGCAAGGCAAGTTTTATTATATAGCACATTTCAGCAACAAAGCAATTCAACAAAGAAAGTGCTTTACACAAAATACCAAAAGCTTTGAAACATAATGCAAAAGAAATCTAATTAAATCAGTCATTAAAGAGCCACTAGCATTACTGTAGTGACTGTAGTGTAGTGTCTTACTCTTTTTTTATTGCTTATTTTCATTATTTAATACATTCGTAATTTTTGTTAACAGAATTTATTCACAATTTTCTCACTCTTTTACCTCCATGTTAGAAAAAGTGCCAAACAATGGTTACTATGTGTTTATTATAAAGATATATACAGTAGCTGTATTGTACAAAGTTATACATTGGTGCATTATTACTGGATATTATTAATGGGATAGTAATATCCTGCTTTTGCCAGAATCCGCACAGAGGGCGGCTGTTTTCTTTTGTTAGCAGCAGTCACAGAAAGCTATGTTGGAAAAAGAGCCTTTATTAGATAATGAGGACATCATTGATGCAAATCAACTCAAATTCATCTAATTCCCTTAGACTTTTGTCTGAGGAAGAACGGTTTTCCATTGAAAGCAATAAACACGAAACTTTGAATTCCAGAGTTTAAAATGGTTTTCTTTCTGTGAAGCAGATTTTTGGATGTACACACAGTCTGCTTCCTTGGCAGACAACAGTTTAACTGTGATCAACATTTCTTGTTTGACCACTAGATGGCACCACAGCACTGACTCCATCTGCTCATACCTGCTCAGACTACAGGCCTAGCTACCCCATTCCAGCCGCTAGCCATTATTTACTATGAACAGTAGCACTATTGTTCTCCTCCTTTTGTACTCACTGTTCTCTTTATTGTGCTGCCCATAAATTGAAAAGCACTGATCTCCTGCAGCTTCACTTCCATGCGGTTTTAAAGACGATGCATAGTCAGTGCATCTATGTTCATGTTCATGTTAATGACTACAGATTTTGGACATTGTTATATTTGGCTTGTGGATGATGTGTAACTGCTACAATGCAGACAGTGTCTGAAACCAGTAACAGAGGTCTATTCTTGTACATGGTCACAACCCCCTGTAATGATAACATTAAGTGCCTCATATTGATCTGCTAATATGGCGGTAGCTCAAACATTTCTGATCAACCACTATGGCTGCAACGAAAAGACATCAGCCGAGCTCTGAAATATGCAAATGTTCTATCACAATCTGTGTGAAAACTGCACCCTCAATGAGAAGTGCATTGGTTTTCAGCATAGTGACAATTCATTTTGAATTTCTAGAATGTTTTTTTGGGAGGTATGCATAAGCCCAGGATTTCTGAGTCCAAAAACAAATTAGTGTAAAGGACAATTTAATGTGTAGTTGGCTAAATGAAAAAAAAAAAAAAACAACCTATGGGACACTAATCTGATCACTTCCTTTATCTGGCATGACATTTTCCCGTCCTTACACAATGCATGGACGTAGTTAGATCTTAATTAGTAGCCCTCGGTTACATAGTATTTTTTGTCCATTGTATAAGGTATACTAATTTCACTATTTGGACAACACTACAAAATGTAAAACACACCTGTGTTGCCTTGGGGAGGCTCAAGGGGACAGCCCTCCTCCCCAGATTGTAAAAAAACATGGCTACTTTCCCATTTTAGAATAGATAATCAGAACAAATCAATTTTCTCTGTATTCCCGTGAACCTGTTATCATAATTAACAATTATTGCAATCCGAGCTTCTCTATTCTTTGTTTTGATAGGCGGTCCGTCCGCACGTGAATGTGGCCGTGAAAAAAACGTATTTCATGTATAATAGAATAGTCTATGAGAGCTGGTGGAGGCAGCCCACTGTACAGCCCCTTTAAGTATATTTTGATGCTAATACTTTGCACTTTTACTTAAGAAAGATTTTGAATGCAATACTTTTACTTGTAATAGAGTTTGTCTAGACTGTAGTATTATTTCTTTTACTTAAGTAAAAAAATGGTGGTATGGAGTACTTCTTCCACCCACTGACAGTACAGTAAATAGTGAGCAATGCTGGACACAGCGTGGGAGTTCCCTTTGACCCGTACCAAACGTCACACATGCTAATTAGCCAATGGAGTTCCTGGTTGTACTTTGCAACGGTTATATTAGCATACAGACACACAGAGCTAGATGATGTATGTGACTTGAAGTACCCAAATAATAACCCCAGCTACACACACACACACACACACACACACACACACACACACACACACACGCACACACGCACACACACACACACACACACACACACACACACACACACACACACACACACACAGACACACACACACACACACACACACACACACAGACACACACACACACACGCAGCTCGACAGCCAGTTACAGTAGTTTTTTGTGGTTTCCTGTACACTTCTTAACAGGACTTTTTTATGGATGCTCGCCCTGGATTACAGCTCAAGAGGGCTGTTACATCCCTTTTCATAAATGTGTGTGTATCTGTCAGATAGCGACAGAGGAGAGAGTGTGTGAAAATAAGTGTGCGAGAGAGAGAGAGAGAGAGAGAGAGAGAGAGAGAGAGAGTTGAGTGTGAGTGGGTGGGTGGTGGCTGTCAAATGAAATCTATGTCAGTACCACTGTTTTCTTAGATGTTAAATTAATCCTCAAGCCAGGTTTCGTCCAAGACGTTACTTCCTCTGATGCCTGGTATACCAAATTGGCTTCACCGCAGCCTTGCTTTGAGCTCCCCTAAAAAACCTCCAGGAGCACTACTCATCTGAACAGGTGGCACAACGGTCACAGCACATGGCACAACACCCTCAGGGATTAAGTTGCCTTTTTCATATTTTACAATCCTTTTTTTTGCTAAAGAAAAGAATCTGTTTGCGACAGTTTTTCTATGTTTCTGGTCTCAGTCTCTGGTTTCACATTTACAGCTCTCGTAGCCCTCCACTTTAGCAACTCTTTGGTTATGCCAAGCCTACATCATACAGACATTGATGTATAATGCCTCAGGGAAATTGTTGTGGCAAAGGGAGCAGGAAGAAGAACACTGACACAGGGATTACCACAGGAAACTCAATCTTCCCACTGTAGCAGCAAGAAATAGCAACATTTAAACATTTAAACCCCACCAGACGACACCCCCTACAGTTTCATTAAATCTTTATTCTAAGGTTTCTCCTACAATGCTCTGCTGTGAGCGTGTGTGTGTGTGTGTGTGTGTGTGTGTGTGTGTGTTCAGGCGTGTGTTTGTGCATTAAGCCGATACAGGGAGCCGAGGAATTTTGATATTTCTGTTGTCTGTCTTTTGTCTGCAGTCTGAATTGTGCTGTTATTTAGCATCACTGACAAGACGGTTATGTGTAATTGCAGCAGAGTTGGTGGAAGGAAAACCACACACGCACGCACACACGCACGCACGCACACACGCATGCACACACACTTGAGAGAGAGACTGTAATTTGAAAGCATTACACCATATCTGTGCCATGAATGCCAAGTAAGTTTGTTAATAGTAGACAATTAAAAAAAACACAGCATGATAACAAATTGGTTAACAGATCCAATCAACAGATCAGATTTTTTATCAGAGACCCAATTAAAAAGATGTGTAAACTTACAATTGGACTCTCAAAGTCTCAAAGAAATTGAGGACACCATTGACTGGGACTGAAACTAACCATTGTTGTCATTATCGAATGAAGTGCATATTATTTTCTCAATGAATCGATGAATTGTTTGATCTATAAAATGTTAGAAAAAAGTGAAAAACGGCTATCATAATTCCCCAGAATTCAAGCTGATATATTCAAATGTCTTGTTTTGTTAGACCAACAGTCCAAACCCCAAATAAATTCAATTGTCTATGATAGTGCATGAATGAAACAGGCAAACATTAACATTTTAGAGGCTGAAACCAGTGATTTTGGGGGATTTTTGCTAAAATGATTAATCAATCATCCAAAACATTTCCAAAACATTTTTTTGCAGCTCTACATGTACCATTGATGCCAGGGAAAGGTTTGGAGATACATACACCTTGTAAAAGTATGATTTGCGTTTTATCATGTACGCATTGCTTTTCAAATAATTATGCATTTACACATTGAACAACTTTTTTTGCAATTCATGAACAATGCATACATTTCTATGTTCTTGGTAAAAAATACCAATCATTTTCTTTATTTTAAGAGACAAAGAAAAAACACAGCACTGAATCAAATTGACAAACCTCACTTACCTTTTGTTTAAAGCTGCAAGAACCTTTTAACCACTAGGAGTCAGACAGCCTGAGGTATGATATACATTTACCAGTCAAGTCTGCAAGGCATTATGTTGCAGGATTCTGCTGCATTAGAGCCTGCTTTCACAGCTCAGAATTGCACAGCATTTCAGTCTAATTATCAGACTGCTGTTCTACATGATGTACATCCTATGTGACCTTTATGTTGCAAAGCAGATATAGAATTCATATTATTTTTTGGTCTCCACCAAATTGTGAGAAAAATATCTGGGTCTTTGATTTTCTCTGCTTTCAACACACACCTGTTTCCCTTTTGATATTTCATGATAGGCGGGTAGCTTTCACTTGATTTGTCTTCAAGCCAGTTTACAGTTTTTGTATTGTGGATTGTAAGAGCCATCACACTCAATCATACTGTTTATGTGCAGCCAGAGAACCAAAACCAGTGATGTGTTAAGCTGAAAGCTCCAACCGTTTCTCAGTACAGTTACTTGATTTTATGTTAATATAAAAAATATCTTGATGTAGGTTTGCATTTACAAGCAATAAGAATTCACGTACAATAATCTGCAGGGTTGTGTCAGCGTGCCTCAAGAGGAGACTACATTTTCTAATGATATTGACACCAAAATCATAACTAAGCCTTCTGTAGGTTGTGTTTAAATGTAGCATGTACTATACCATATGTATACTTGTCAGATGTCTGCTCTGCTTCTCACTGCCCATCACTTTCTAAGATCCTGTGCTGCAGTGTGCTATTTGATAAGACTGTTTAGCATTCAAGAGGAATCCTCAGCACTCAAGTACTCCAAGTATTATGCTTTTAACTCATTCCCCCCAGAGGAGAAGAGGGATAGAGAAGAGAGGAGGGAGTGGAAAGGCAGGCAGAAACAGAAGGATCCTTATGGGAAGAGTACAATTTCACAGGACAAAAGCCCGTTATTGAATTCCTGTCATGATTCTTTAGATAATAACCTCCACTATTCAGCTCCCAAGACACATTTAACGGATTGCACAATCCCACTCCCATCTGATTTCACTGGCTGGAAGTGTGTTACTGCATTCAAGCCACTCCACTGTCCCACCACTTTCCGGATGCTACTATCAGTATGTGAAACGCCAAACAACGATGGCTTTACCCAGCTAATGGCTGGATAAAGTCATGCCCTGTTAAAAAAGAAAAAAAAAGGAGGCGAGATGTACCTCAGTGTTAAGGCTGCACTGATCAGCCAGCCACAGGAGCCATGATGAGGCCTGATTGCTGTGTGATTTGAGCATCCTCAGACCCACAGCTCATCAATATCCCTAAAAGCTCTGCTCTGTAACACACTGCATTGCAGCAGGACGCAGGCATCAGCAAGATGAATATTTATCAAAGCCATGAAAAGGCGCAGGAAACAATTTATTTTTCATAGAAAAAAGGCAGAGACCAAAACTCTCCTGGATCCATTTGAAAACAATACTGTAATTCAAACACATGGCCTGCCAGGGGATTGTAAGTCTAAAGTTGTTTGTACGCTCCCTGTCAGGACACACTTTTACCGTATGTTACAGTTAATTGCTGAATGAAAGCATCAGGTTTAGTTGAGTGTCCCTAGAATAATTGTCTCTGCTAATCTGCTGGGTTTTATTAAAGTATACAGATTTGACAGTCCCAGCCACCAGGATTATAAAGTGGAGAAAGAGAGCAGAGTGGCCAGCAGAACGTTCCCAAAATGCAAGCAAACATGAGGAGAGACCGTCTGGTTTTACCCCTTAGTCCAATCACACTCTGCCTTTAGACACAACTCATCTCCTCCCTCTTTTCTTCCTCAGCCCAGTAAGCTGGCTGAAGACAGGATGGGGGGAAACAACCCCCCAGTTTATTAAACCCCCGAGTCTACAGGAAGAACCTTTCATTTGGAAAAGATTTACGTAAGGAGGAATTTACTCAATTCTGTCCTCATGAGTCATTTCCATATGCTGTACACACCAAATCCCTTTCTCTATACAGCGTATTTGAGTCTAGCTTTCCCCAGCATTGTTCTGGCATCCACCAACTTCTCCCTGTATTTCTTCGCTCTGATTAACTGAGAGGGCGTTTTCGCAACAGGCCATGTTTGATGTGCTGGCCCTGATTAGAACATGTTAAAAATACCACCACCCTGCACCATTCCATCTACTCGATCCTGCCTTCTGTCTCCTATTTGTCCCTTTCTCCCTGTACGATTAAAGGTTTTACTTCAGATGTATTTTTTTTTTGAAATTCCTCGCTTTGTCGCTATGTATGTCTATGTAATCTTTTTTTCTTTTCTTTTGTCACGCTTTGTCTGTTTTGTGCCAGAGGTCTATGTTTGATTATAGCTTCACTCTCTCTGATTACAACCTCTTGTCTCTGTGAGTGGTGTTGTCTTCCTCTTGCTCCCCATCAGTCAGAGTGACCTTGGCAGAATAACAGAACCAGCGATAGTGATACATTCAACAAAATCTTATCTGGTCGCATATGAAAACTGATAAAGTTTCAGAGCTACTGAGAAAAACAATGCATTTATTATGATTTATTTTGCAAACACCTTCGTAATAAGGTAACAAAACATATGCTTAATGTTGTAGAATTTCGGAGACTGAAGTTTTAGGAGACTGATGACTTACATAGAACTGTATTGTTGACACTCCATCGACGAGAATCTGGATTAAGCTGTACAAGTCAACTGCGTTGCCTTGTGTAATGCCACCCCAACTCTGACGTTCCTGTCTTCTTTAGAGATCACTAAATAAGGTCCTTCTTCACTCATCTATTCATGTGTGAAGATGCTATTGGATCATTTACAACAACTATTCTTATATGTAACAAGTCTGTGTGTCTATATTTAGGCGACAGTCTTTTTATGTTTATTTGGGGTTTGTGCTCCCTGGGACTGCATTTCATATTATTTTCAGCTTGTCGTGCATGCTTACAGACCTCAACCCCCCCCGCCCCCCCTCCTTACAGCATACGGGTAGAGAATAGATAGCTAGCCCTTGAGCAGAGCATTTGGCACTGTCTTCAAGAACATCAGGGAGATTTGGTGCCTCTCTTCTCCCGTCACTCCTGCCTCTCCTGCTGATTGCACTTCCAGACTTACGATTCCTCGGCAGCGCAGGCAGGAATCCATCGAACCAAGGACAATATCAAAATGTGTGTTATGTCTATAAACAGTGTTACACACAGGAAGGAGAGCGAGAAAATTAATGTTTGCCCAGAGAAATTACATTCTTCCCCTTTCACTGTACCTGCTATTCACCCAGAGAAGGAAAAAGAGTAATGAATATGACACTGAATCACTGCATGTATGATGTTATCAGTTGCATGGTGCACACACTTCAAGCTGCAGATGGACTGCGACTGACTCATTAAAAAAACACTACAACCACAAACAATGTGTAAGGGAATATATTACAGCAGGATGTGATACTGAAAAGAGGCAGTATGGGTAGAGTACACTGTACAGTGTGTATTCAGGTAATAAAGCTTCTATTGTGTCTCAGTGTGCAGGTGCATTGCAGGTTAGAACAAAGCAGGCCGAATAAGATGGGGATGAAGAGAGTTTAGTTTTGGTTGCTGAAAAGCTGTGTTGTTGAGTGAATGGAAAGGAAAGCAATGATTATTGGTTGTTTCCTGGATTATCCCTCGAACAACCAGCAGCCTACTGTGGGTAGTGCTCCCAATTTAAAACAAAATGTGATTGTTAGATCCTTGCAGTGATTTTGGACATCAAGTGTTTGCAGATTTATTGTTGTTGGATTAAAAGACTGACGGTTTGGAGACTTCATATTTGGTTTCTGTTCTTCCGTATAGTACTCTGCTGTGGAATTAAATGAATCAATACAGATTTAGCATGTAACTTTTAATATTACTAGAACTCTGTGAAAGTGGGTATGGTTAAAGAATAGTTTGACATTTTGGGAAATACGCTTATTCTGCATCTAGTTGAGAGTCAGTTGTATATCGATACCACTCCAATGTTTGTCTGCTCATTATGAAGCTGGAGCCAGCAGCTGGTTGGCTTAGCTTAGCATAGAGACAGGATACGGCGGAAAAGGGTGAGCCTAATAGTACCTCTAAGGCTCACTAAGTAACACGTTACATCTCATTTGATTAATCAGTACAAAAATGAAGTCAACTTCCATAACTAGATCATTACATCAACTCTCTTATTTTCAGTGTTGTAGTCCTCAAGAAAAGATTTTCAAAACAGTGTTTTCCTGCAGTTGCATAACAAGCAAGCATACCGTGACTGGAACAAGATAATAAAGACCCACTGTGATGGTTTACATGTCTTAAGCTTAATTCAAGTCTCTGCAAATTGCTTTTCATATCACATTCGACTCATTGAAAAACAATGCCTGTCTGGACAGTAGTCCTATGGTCTATTTTGGAAAATGCATGGCAGGCCTAATGTAAAGTATACTGTATAATATTGGTACTTAGTGGCTTGAGTTATGTAAAACCACTGGTGTTGTCCCTTTTACACACTGGAAGAAAGTATTGATAGAGGGAAGAACAGAGATCATGGGAGGACAGAAGAGATGGCCGCTAAGGTTCAGACCCTCAGGGGAAGCCATTTAACGGGAAGTCCTGCTCCCACTGCAAATGGAAGCCATTTATCTTCCTTTCATTGCGAATGGGTATGAGTTATCAAACATTCTCCTTTTTCTGTCATATCCGTCTCGCTACATCTATCATTCACTGTCCCTGCCTGCTTCTGACTCCACATGTACAGTGCTGTCCCACTTTTCCCTCCACATTTTAGTGTGAGCTCCTTCTACAGTCTGTCTGTATGTGCTATTAGTACCCATCATTGTATTCAGCATTGTCTTAATGTGTATTAGAAACGCCATTATTCACCCTTTTGTTGTCTCTTTATTTAGTACTGTAACAACCCCTCTCTCCCCTGCTCTACGTCTCCTTTGAGTCTGCTCCCTCCCCCATTCCTCACACCCCACATTCAGATCTTTGTCTGGAGAGCGGTGGCAATTGGTTGTTTTACTCGCCCATACATCACTGAGCCACCCTTTGCCATTTACAACTTTCTGTTCCTCCCCATGCCTTCAGGGCTTGAACTCTGAACAGATTTGTAACCACTGTCACTGGTTCTCCAGGCAGCCAGGATGTCACACAGGAAGTGAAATTGCAGATGACAGCAAAGACGTAAATGATGTGCCTCATATGAGCCAACATATGTAAACATGATGTGAATAGTACAGATCACAGATAACAGCATTTACTGTTAAACGTGCCATTTCAGTTTCAATGGCATCAGTTTTATGTCTGAACAGGGTCATCCCTGAGTATTACTGCCACCACAACCAAAGATTGTTAATTAAATGAATAAATGATATATATTCAATATTTTCTTTTAGTTTCCACTTGCTGCAAGAACATGTTCTTGTCTTAACAAGATATATTATGCATTATAATATAAGCTTTTTTATTGTTTTAATAATATATTAAAGCATGTTGTTATTTAATCAAGAAAATGGTCTTGTTTTGACAAGCTGTGTTGATTTTGTGAACTTTCTTATGTTGTTAAGTTTCATGGTAAAACTATTTTAAAAAACTGCTATATAAAAATGTTAATATTTGGTCATAACATGAAAAATCTCTTTTTTATTATGAGAAATTGAGGAAATGTTGTTGTTGTCACCATGGCACTTTAACATTGCATAAATATGGCTGTTGGGTGTCGGTTAATTTGAAACGCTACGGTCCGTATTTCCTAACAGTACACACACACACACACACACACACACACACACACACACACACACACACACACACACACACACACTCACGCATGCATGCACGCACACACGAACGCACGTACACACACACACACACACACACACACACACACACACACACACACACACACACACACACACACACACACGCAGACTTTTTGGTGAGCTATGCGAAATTTCTGCTGATCAGTGTCCTATCTGAACAGGACGTTTCATATATTTTCTTATGAAAAACATTCTTCCACTTTCAGATTTAGAACATGAAACTGCATGGAAATGATAAAAAAAAAAATCTAATCAAGGTGGATTATCTTGTAAATGGAAAAAGTACATGAGTATGCAAAGGGAGAAGGGTGGAGGGAGGGAGAATTACCAAAGGCAAATGTTTTAGAGTTAAAGCACAGACAGGCAGTAGTGAACTGACTTAGTTGGGTGGGGTCACCGCTGCAGGTGAGCTGGACCTTAAGGTCATGTTTTTTACCACGCTATAATGCTTATTCAGCCTTCTCCCTGTGGTGCGTCTGGAGAAGTATCAGAAGTGGCAGCCATCCCTTGAGGGAATGCTCATTTCAACCAGCTGCACTTTCACGTGACTGAACTCATCTCAGCAGCTATGATCTCTGAATCCCCACATACTTTTATAAATTTTATCAAGATTAAAGAACACAGATACAAAACGCAGCTGAGTATCCAGGTCTTAAAGGAACACAGCGACTATATTCTCAGAAAAGGAAGCAGGCGGAGTGATACGCTGCAGCTCTGAGCAGAGCTGCAAGCATATCACTCCGCCCAATTAGCGCTCAGCAGAGGTGCAAGCATATTACTCTGCCCAAGTAGCGCTGCTTCCCTTTCTGAGAATATAGTTCCCAGTTTATATACGGTTAGAAGATGGCTGTGTCTCATGTGACGTTGTTATTTGTACACGCTGTGACTATACAAATCACAACATGTAAATAGGAACATGTTGCCGTTATTTTGTCACTTACTCGGAGCAGTAGGCTAGTTGGAGCCGGTTACCTCCAGGATCTGTGCTAGGCTAAGCTAACGGTGGAGCCGTCAGACAGAGTTACAACATGCACGGAGATGAGAAGGGTACGTATTGACTTGTCTAACTGTCGGGGTTACGGTGAATAAGCTAATGTCCCAATAAGTCGGCGTGTTCCTTTAAAGCTTTAGTGCGTAACTTTTTGATATTAAAGGGGCACTATGCAGTTTTGGCAATTTCTTCGCTGTTTTCGCTTTTTGCTTGCAGGTTTCTCTATAGAGCTCCCCCTACAGCTTCGGAATAGATATAACTGCTGACTCCTCGCTCGGTCAGTCTGCCGTTTCCTCTTTGTCTGTTCCTCCGACAATGCTTTCCTAGCTTTCTGCTTCTTTTTTGCCGGCTCAGCCATGACGATAGTGTGAAAAACTCCATCGCTACCTTGTTCTTATAGCTAGCCAGTTCCTGTATGTGTGCAGTGCCTAAAGCAATACATTACATCGCGAGACCTGATTTCACGTATACTTCCTGACAGCTGAAAGTTTCAAGGGTGGTTTTTGCACGAGACAACCACCATTCAACCCCAAAAAAAATCATATAACCATTCCAGTGACTCCGAAGCTAAATTAAGCTAAAAAAACGGCATAGTTCCTCTTTAATGAACGTCCGTTACATTCAAGCCATTGCCAAATGAGTTGCTACAAAGCTATTGAAGCCTATCAGCGCCACAAAACTCTCTCTGTATTTCTCAGTATGGCAGTTCAGTTCACTTCATGTTCAGAAGATTGTGTCGTCCCGTGACTTTCCCACGCAGAAGCTTGAGTGAAGATAATTACCTCTTTTGAAGAGTCCATCATGGTTTTTCTAATCCTCCGTGTCCTCCTTGGTAAGCAACTGTGTGAAGGGGGCATGGGGGTGGTGCACGGTGTAAGAATTATTTGGTATTAAGAATAATAATTTCCTGTAGCTGGGATTGCCTCACTGTCTCTTTCTCTCTGGCTGGTGTAAGATAACACGTGTTCAGATTTACTGGAACAAAAGTGCTCCTGATAAACACTTGATAAACATTTGGAACAGAATGCACCTAATGTTCAGAGACCAGAGGAGAGAAGAGAATGAAAACAATCCCAAGGCTAGCGCGTAGCTTCACTGTCCTTTCGGAGACAGAAAGTCTGAGTGATATCCAAACGATTGGCGGCCAAGACGCGATGACGGAAGGAGGAACCCGAAGACCTGGAGAGACTTTGTTGTTGACGAGGGTGAGAGAAGTCTTGAAGGAGCTACTGAACCATATGCATATGATTGTATTCTTGCAATATCATTTTATCATTTTACTAAAGAGATTTTATAATTTACCTGAACGAATTCTGAGTATTCATTTTCTGGTCTACCAATCAACGAACACAAAAGGGTAAAGCAGTAGAAGCTGACCTAAGAGGTCAGAAAGACTCTGGCCTTTGGAGCCAGGGTATATTTGCACAGACCCTTTTCTACAACGGTAGAGCCAAAATCCAATGCCCGAACCTACCGAAGCCCGTGCACGTTGAGTCCGAGTCCAGCCCGGCCCGACACATTAACTGTAATTATGAGCCCGAGCCTGATTTAAACCCGACAATGTTTTAAGTTGGCTGTTATAACTGACGTTCTCAACTACAATTCAGAGTTGTTGGAACTACAGAAATCTGTTCAGAATTATCTTAATGAATAATGCAAGAAGAAGGAAGCACGGAAACTGCACTTTTTTGTTTATTCAGAATGGAACGGATCGCAAATGGATCCGGATGAAGAAACGTAACAAAAAACCTCGACCCTATCTCCCTCAGCTGAATAGTGTGGGTAACATATGAAGGCAGCAACACAATCAAAGCCCTGGAACCATATAGGAGACTTTCTTGTCTCGATCACCTAATTAATACTGTCCTTTGATCGCCACGGTCTGCATGCTGATGCACTGGCCGACAACAGCGCTGCAGATGGGGGAGACACGATGTAGCGCAGTTTACCTCTCACGTCAGTGCAGGACATACACCCAGAGCTATGGGAGAAGCTGGAGAGGCATTGCTTTCTCCCCCAACCAATAAGGCTACCTTAATAAAGTAATGTTTAAAAAAACACAAATACTTGATCAAGGGCCCGGCCCGGCCCGAAGATAGCAGCTCGGGCTCGGGCAGAGAATCTAAACTATAGTGCATGGTCTGTTAAGGTTTGTATCATGTGGACCCGCCAACAGTTTTGTTATTTAGAATTTCTCATGGGGCCGGCAAAAACTACGCACTATAGCTTTAAGTGTTTCAATTGCATATTAGCCCAAGGAAAACCTGAGGAGCACTTATGTAATTACAAGCCGGGAGACGGTATTTTATGATCGACGCCAGTGTGTGAGAGCAGATTAACTGGAATTTGCTTTTGCTGTATCACAACCAGAAACCTATCAAATTAGTTAGTAACTTCGAGGAGTTTATGGTTTTGTGTAGTTTTGTATCTTGAAAACTGATGTTACTTGAAATCAAAATTACAGTAGCAGTTTTCCAATTTAAAACCTCACCCACAGTTTTAGGAAATGAGATCCCTCACATTTGTAATCTCAGGAGCCTCTGGGATATTTTTGCAGAAAAAAACAAGAAGTGAAAGTGATGTTGCAAAGCCAGTGAGAATATGCTCTGAAGTAAAGGCTGATGGTCGAATCGACGGCGTACCCCCGCAGACCCCTCTGCGTCTACGCCGGACCCTACGCCGTAGCCTGACGTACACCTTTCTCATTTCCGGGTTCACCTTCTCCAAACAACTTGAAATCAAGGAGAGGGTTAACTTTTCCTGCTACAGATTTCCCACTGTGGTCAGAAAGTACAGGAGGAGACACTTTGTTTCTCTCACTATGACTAGAGTCGCTACTACTAAGCTAATCACCATCACTCTCTCACTTTCTCCCTTGTTCTATCACCCACTCCCCACACACACACACATGCTGGCTTGACACACACCAACGCACAAGTATTAACATCAGGCCACTTACGTAGGCTACGAAAGCTCTGCGTGCAGCCTCCGCACCACCATAAAACAGCCTTAAGTGTGCTTGTTACGAAACAATCCGATCATGATTGTTTTGTCTGCATGTTAAACAAGGACTCATCTGAGCAATCCCAGCGCCCGGCTGGTCACAGATGGTTCTACACAGTTTTGCTTTTTGTTTAAGTGTAACAATGTCACTTAAATGCAACTGCTTTTAAGGTTACTTTCATGAAGCCGCTTGAGCGCACCTCAATCCAGACTGATGACTGTAAGTGTCTTCCTACTGCTAATGTCTAGGAGTAATACACCGAAAATAACAACACCGACCCCTTGTTTCTTTCTCCTAAAATACTGTCTAAATGGATGCATGGACGTTTTATGATACAGTTTATACCTTTAAGGTTCTTGGTTTTTTATTTTATTTCTTTAACCCCCGAAACATACAGTTCCCCCTCTTTCTTCCCCTTAAGAAGCTTTAAGGTTGTTAAATAACCTCTTTCCACACTTGAGGTGTCACATACTGTATATTTTTTATCAGCTTGTTCCAACTTTTTATTGAAGCTCCACGATGTTTACACTGAGTGAAATATTTATTCTCAAGGCTCCATGTTTTTATGGCTGCATCATTTCATCAAAGAGAAATATTCTTGTGGATCATTTTGCACATATTTCCCCCAAATTCAACCAGACATATTCGGTATCGTTGGGATCTCAACTAGAATTTAAAAAATAAGTATGGCGTGTTTGAACAGTGTTTGGCAGCACAGCATGAATTTGTAATGACTGACCAACTGGCAGGCTGCTGCCAACCCTAATTAATATGAAGTGTGCTATTCACATCATATTCTCCCCCATCAAAGTGTCTTGTACTCCTGACAATTATAGAAACACGTGTGACTTAGTTTTTCTTCAACCCGGAAGCCTATTCTTGATAGTGAGGACCTGAATAATTGAAGATTAACATCAAACTTTTTTTTCTAAGCAATTTATTAACGTTTAAACCACTTTATAAGTAAAAACAATATTCTGAAGGAGTTCCAGTCAGGTATTGGTTGTTTTTGGAGCAAAAGAGGAACGATTAAAAGTCAGCGCTCAGCTTCAAACGACAATGTTAAAAACAACAGACAAAGCCAGAAATCTTGGTGTAGTCATGGACTCAGACCTGAATTTCAACAGCCACATTAAGACAATTACAAAGTCATCCTATTACCACCTTAAGAATATATCAAGGGTAAAGGGACTTATGTCTCAGCAGGACTTTGAAAAACTTGTCCATGCTTTTATCTTCAGTAGACTTGACTACTGTAACGGTGTCTTTACAGGTCTCCCTAAAAAATCAATCAGACAGCTGCAGCTGATTCAGAACGCTGCTGCTCGAGTCCTCACTAAGACCAAGAAAGTGGATCACATCACTCCAGTTCTGAAGTCTTTACACTGGCTTCCTGTGCCTCAGAGAGTTGATTTCAAAATACTTTTGCTAGTTTATAAATCACTAAACGATTTAGGTCCAAAATACATTTCTGACCTGCTAGTAAACTACGAACCACCCAGACTTCTCAGGTCTGCTTTCTATCCCCAGGGTCAGAACTAAACAGGGAGAAGCAGCATTTAGTTTCTATGCTCCACATATCTGGAACCAACTTTCAGAAAATTGCAGGTCCGCCGAAACTCTCAGTTCTTTTAAATCAAGGCTGAAGACCTTTCTTTTTGATGTTGCCTTTCGTTAAATAACTATCCATTTCTTATACTTTCGTTGCTTATTTTATCTGCTTTTATATTTTTAACTGTTTTTAACTGCTCTTTAATGGTTCATTTCTTATACTGCACTGTAACTTTTATTCTTGTATTTTAATTGTCTTCATGTAAAGCACTTTGAATTGCCCTGTTGCTGAAAAGTGCTATACAAATAAAGCTGCCTTGCCTTACACCGCAGAAACCACACACGGCAAAACAATCATGTTGATAGTATCAGTTTTGGTTGTCATGGATCTATTATGAAATTATGAAAATGCTATGGTTAAGTGCTTCAGAAATAAAACACTTCTGTTGGTTCAGTCCAACAAAGCTTCCTTGGTCCCATTCACTTTCTGTTCTACTTAATTTTACGTTGGAGGGGGGGGGGGGGTTGTGTATTCCTGTGTCTGTATGTTGGATTGGTATTTTTTTTTCTTCATAACTATTACTGATGTTATTCTCTACTTGATCATTTTTATTTGTACTAACAGGTTACCAAGTTGTCACATTGCAATCCTGTCTCTTAGAAATTACAGGTTGATGAGAGTGAACCAAAGAAAAGGTAAGCTGTGGGCTGTAAAACCAAGCCAATGAGCTTGTGTATGCTCTGTAGAACTGAGGGAGAACTACAAAGTCAGACGACAATTCTCTGTAGGCTTGTCATCATTTTTCACATTTCACTTTGGGAGTGCACCTTTAACCCTCACTTTACTTCTTCTTACCCTTGAGGCTCTCGTAACCAACCCCTGCTTTGTTGCTTCCTTCTTCTCGCATCCAAGCATGAGATGGTTGTATAAATGTTATCTCATGGACTGGTGACCTTTTAGGGGCATCATGCCAGGCAAACACTCCAGCTGAAAGCCCTGAATGGATCTGTGATGACCCATGTGTCCCCCACCCCAACCGGTCGTCACACTTGGATGAGTGCCCAGAAAGACCTTCTCATTCCAGGCCACTAATGGCCGCGTCTGGAGAGCCTGAAGCAGGAGGTCACAGAGATGCTGTGGAAAAAAAAGTCAGACCAAGCTGTAGCTTAAATGTAGCTGTGATTTTTAGGAATATTTTTCCAAATGTTTTCTACATCGCAGTGTGTGTCACTGCAAAGTCTGAAATCAATCCTGAGAGAGAAAATGAAAACCAGGGGGTTGCAGCAAACTCCTACATGGTTCGAGTTTTTCAATCTTATACACAGTGACATAATTGTAGTCAGGAATGTCAGTACATTATGACAGATATAGTGAGTTAAATTACCAGATGTAGACTTGTAGAGTTGTACATATTCTCTTATTTCTATTTCACATATTGGTGTCACAGCTGAACAGCAAGCATTCAAAAATGTGAATAGGTTAAAAGGAACTCTATTCAAGAAAGAAACAAACATGAACTTAAACGATAAGAGTGCTGACATTTTATCGTCAATAAATTACCCTAATGCAGAGTATTTACTTTGTAGCTAAAGCCTGATATATCTTTTTTTATCTGTGCCATATACTGTAGAGTTTCATTGTTGTCCAAAAACTATTATAAGCACATTTATGAGCCACACTTGCACTGGGTGGCATGTTCCCTCTTTATGGTGAACATGGGCACAATCGTTTATTGAGTCAATCCCACATATAGTACGCACACTGTTTTGCTGCTTGAAATACTCACTAGTACACCAAAGGTATACCAATTCACAGCTGAAAATAAGCCCTAAGAAATGCACAATTTACTCCAGTTTGAGTGTGTTTGCTGAAAACTACGGTGTCCAGCTGTTTTAAGAAAACACAGAGCCCTTTTTTTTACCCATTTTCAAAGATTTATGTCCTCTGTAAAAAATAATTGGGCTTGTGGCTCGGCACCACAGACAGGGTAGGGAAGGCAGGCAGTACTGAGAGATGAACTAAAGCATTGTTGGCTTTGGGCTTATCATTGAGATTTGTTGACAACTAACCAATCAGAATCTTGGAGGATTTAGACTGAGGTAAATATGTAAAGAAGAACTGTGTCAACATTTCAAATATATTTTTAGTATAAAAACGCAAATATATGAAATCACTTCTAAACCTTACATCAGTAAGAAAAGTATAGAATAATGCCAGCCTTGATCTTTGAAGGTCTGCGGTTTGTCTGGGAAAGCAATAATTAAAAATAATAATCCAAATATTAGGTCGTAAAGACTTGAGATCTTAGTATGAAATACATATTTTTTTAATTTTAGTATGTCTTTTCCAGTCCTATTCTGTGATGTTACAGATAGTGAAGAGCAAAAAAAGTGGTTAACACTGTGAGAGCAATAATAATAATCATCACTGCAGGGATGTAAATGAAAACATTCCCTGCTACACATTGTTGTTCTGGCTGCTTAACCAACTCAGCCTCCTCCTTAATGTTCTGGTTTCTTCTTGCCATACCTCTCTACGGCTCTTTCATAAATTTCATGCATCCCATTTCAGTGACATGATTCTGTTGGGTATTGTAGTGTATAGCTGTGGGAGGCTCCTCATGCTCCCAGCAGAATCTTTTTCTTCTGCTAGATTTCATTGTGGATCTGTTAGAAAATTCTGATTACTTTTCGCTTTTCTGTTAATATTAAACTGTTTGCTTGGTAAAAAGCCGAAATACTGTTTGTGCTCTCACGAGATAATCATGGGAGCCATCGACTCACAGAATGCTCCTGAGGGTAGAGCATGCGGAGGAGATGCCCTGCCTGACCAGAGATAAGAGACAACATTGCCTTTTGTATTATGACTTCATCTTACTCATAAAAAAACTGCTGTTGAACGCTATCATGAGTCATTTTTCTGTAATTGCTGAGTGCTGTAAAATTGACCCTGCTTGCGCAAGTAAAGACGAACTTTGAGAAAAACTTCAGTGATTCTTGTTTAATTCTTTGATAAATAATTATCTTAACATGATCAAATACATATTTCACTATAATAAAAAGTATGCAATAATAACTGACTAGATTTGAGGTGTAGAAAAAAAGATAAATAAAATGGTAAAACAAGTTTACATAAGGTTAATCCTTAATCCTTATACCTCCTAGCTCTAGATGTGATATTATGACATCATTGGAAGAAGAAACAGACATCAGGTATCTTTTGACAAACGTCAGATTCTAACCCTAAAAGTCACAGTTACATGTCAGGTTTCTTAGACCACTGAGGCGCTTCTGCTTGCATTTCAAAATGACAAAAAAAAAGGTACCCTCTAACTTTAGCCATGTGATCAGCGTTGCTTTTGGGATGGCAATGTCGAGCTGTCGGTCTAGCAGGGCCGTAGACTCTTGACATTACTAATCAGAGTACATTGTCATAGTTAAAGAATAGAATAAGCAGTGCTTTTAAAGGCATTCTGAGGTTAGAGTGCATGTTGGTGACAGCTCTCGGCAGTCATATGAGCATCATGCCTTTTCCATATATTTAGAATTAATGTGTTAAAGGCAAGCACACACTGGGACGCAATCTGTCGTACATACTTTGCTAATTAGAGTGGCAGCGGGAGAGACAATTAGCTGGAGAAAGCTGTACATTCACATGGGCTTAAAGGCATCTTGTGAGGCATTATGTCATGAGCATGTGGCCAGGGTGTTAGTTGCGCTAATGACGACTGAACAAGCATGACATGTTCCGAAAGTTATTGTGTAGTATCTGTTTGCAAACTATTTATGGGTTAAGATTGTTGGAACAATCTTTTATGCAAGTTTTCTAGTAATGAAGTTAAAGCTGTGCTAGCATTTCGCTCTGATATAAACAGATGTTATGGATGTTGAGGACTAACTCACTAACTCACTACATTCCTTCTCTTGGGCACCACAGCTAAATATATGGCTGCCATCTAAATGTGTCATATTACTGTCTTCCAATCTCTAATTCTGCTGGGCTAAATCAGTCCTCTCTCTTTTAGTAGTGGGGAGTCTTACTCATTAGCATTTCAAAACCTCTAGTTTGGCTTCCATGTTCCCTCATTATATCTGATGGGGAGTCTGTCCAGTTTGGGTAAAGGGAAGCAGGGCTCAAGTGAAATTACATAGCGCTGTTCAAAACCACACACCCATAAAGCAACAATAGTGGTCAATGTGGTGACACACACCAAATGTACGGATACTTGTGTGGATGTCTGTCTGTGTGTTGTGTGTATAGTTCATGTGTGAGACAGCTTGTTTTGCATCCACTACATGTATGCAAAACAAGCTGTCTCACTGCAAAAATAATTACAACTTTGCTCTCTAGCCACACTGGGAATGAATTGTATTACTGTATTACTAACAGCACTGACTCATAGTGCACATGTCTGCTGCTTTACCTGTTGTGCTTTCCATACTTCAGCATAACCAAAATGAGCTCTCTTGTGTGTGGGTGTGGGGGCGCTGCTCTTCTTGTGAATTGCTATCCAAAGCATATGGTGTCTGTGACCTGCAGGTGTTGAGGTGCAGGCGTGCTGAGAGTCCAACAGGGGGGGAATAGCACCTCTGTCAAACATACATTTGCTCCGGTGCTGTATAATTACAGTTGGTTCAACTGCAGTCTTTTTTAATGAAGCTGTTATTATTGTTTACAAAAGTGAATTGTTATTGGCTTTTTCTTAGCAACCTGAGTTAAAAACAAAGCACAAAACTACTGATAATAACAAGATGGTTTTCTTGCACTTGCAATGTAGAGAAAAGAATCCTTTAATTTTAATCCTTTAATCCTTTAAAGAGGGCTTTGCTGCCTCTCACTGTCAAGCACTTTGATACATCCTTTTTGAAAATAACTGAAAAAAAGGCTGGAACAGAGTAATTTTAAGGAGATTCAGGAAGAGAGAGACAGAGAGAGAAAGAGAGTGAGAGAGAGAGAGAGAGAGAGAGAGAGAGATTTGCAGTTATTCTGCATTTATTCTTATTAGAGGAAATGAAATTTGTCAAGAAATCAGAAATTGCTCATTGCAACTACTGATGGCAGACTTTGAAATCTTTAAGTTTCTCCATGTTGATACTGAAGATGAGTAAACTGTTGTGAACTGTGTTGCAGTAATACTCATAATCACACATCAGTGGTGCTTTAGAATTAACTGTCACATTCTAACTTACTCGTGAAGCAGAAAAATGGCTCCTGTGAATGTGACAATATTTCCCTCTGAAATGAAGTGGAGTAAAGGTTTAAAGTAGCTTGAAGTGAAAATCCTAAAGTAAAGTGCAAGTACCTTTACATTTGCACTTATGAACAGTACTTGTGTAAATGTACGTAGCTGTTTTCCACCACTGAGCATAGCTGTGGGGGATCTTAGTTACGTCTTATTGATGACTCAATCACTCAGTGATAACGTCACACAGTACATGAATATGCATACTGCAAGAGGAGACTCAGAAACATAACAGGTTGCAAGGTTTAAATCTGCAAGCTTTGTGTTCGTTTTCTGTGTGCTGTCTCATGATGAAGCAACATTTTGTAAATTGAGTGTAGGACTGGCTGGGTTTTTATCTAAAAGTAGACAAGCTTAGTTTGGGGTGTGAATGCAATTGTTTCATTGCATGTAGGCCTACTGTATGTATGTATGTATACATATGTATGTAGGTGTAGAGTTACAGACATGCTAAATCCTTCCATCCTGTGTGGGTGACAGCAGAAGGTGGAAGCTCTCACAGCGGACCGGCCATCATACAAAGACCTGTCCATCAAATACTTGGTCGCTATGGAAACAACCTAGTTCCAAGCTAGCGCAAGGCGGGTGCAGCGATATAATGGAGGACCAGACAGAGCCGTGCCTGCCTGGGGAGGTGCTGCTTTTAAAGCGACCACCCTCATTCTCGTCTTTTCCAGTTAGACAAAATGAGGCTGGGCGACAGACAGAGTGATACAGCATCTGGCTACAGTACCCAAAATATACACAACTAGAAAACAAGCTGATATCTGCGCAATTACAAACAGCACCTTTACATTATAAGTGGTTGTTATTCAAATACATTTTAATACTTAGGCCCAAGCCACCATTTCTCGGGAAACAATGTCGTAGGTTTAGTGGTTTATACAAGAGTTTCAAAGAGCTCAAAAAGGCTTAGCTTATCAACAACAAGTAATCATTAAAGGTATTACACCCAGCTTACATCAGTCAGATAAAAGGCAGATTACAAGCTGAACCATAAAATAAAAGAGAGAGATGGAGAACGGGAGATGTAACATCGAAATAGACAGACTTGGTAAGCCTGTGGTGGGATGACAGAAGAGTTTCTAAGGAATTGCAGAATTGTGACATCAAACTGAAATCTTATCAGTATGGTGATGATTGGGACCTTACACTGTCAGACATATAGAAAGGAAACTAATTGCTGTGTCGAAAAGTGTGAAGCCTGTGAAGGAAATACTGTGAGGAGAAAATAAATGACAAAACAAGCCTGAAGCCCGGGAGACAGAGAGAGAGTGAGAGAGAGAGACAGAGACAGAGTGAGAGAGAGAGAGAGAGAGAGAGAGAGACAGAGACAGAGACAGAGACAGACAGAGAGAGAGAGAGAGACAGAGACAGAGACAGAGACAGAGAGAGAGAGAGAGACAGAGAGAGAGAGAGAGAGACAGAGAGAGAGAGAGAGAGACAGAGAGAGCGAGAGAGTGCTAAAAGTGACAAAAGGTGAGCCGAGAGTCTGCTCACCTATGTTATGAGTAGGGCTGTCAATCGATTAAAAAATGTAATCGAATTAATTACATACTCTGTGATTAATTAATCAAAATGAATCGCATACATCATTTTTGCAGTGAGTATTTTAAATATTTAATTCAAATGAATCAATGAATAATCAGCATTAGTGACATTAAAGTTAAAAAACTCTTTTTATTATTATTTTCACTGTTCAAATAATGACCATATCAATCAACAATATGACCTAATATGCTGAGGAAATAGGGTTATTTCACTAGTAAATTGCTATTGAACGACAAAAACATCCACCAGATTTTACAATAACTATGAATGCACCACGAGGCTGTAGGTTACCAGTTTCATTGAACGCACCGTCTCCGTCTGTGTTTTTCCGACAATGGCTGCAGCTGCAGAAGTGTCGGAATCCTCTACAGTGAGTGAAATACAATCAAAGTTTACATTGTTTAGCGTTAGCTGTCAGCATTTTAACCATGTTTAATCCAAGGGGGTAAGCCTGCCACCACAGAGTGAAGCCGCTATGGCGGCATTTTTATGCTAACAAGCCATCACCCCCCCATTAGCATTCCATTGACTGCCATTCATTTTGGCGTCACTTTGGCGTCACTTTGACAGCGAATAACTTTATCTGAAGCGTTTAAAGACTTAATTTGTCCATTGTTTATTTCTAAAGAAACACGACAATGTATAAAAGGCTCCATTACCTTGTACCTCACGTTATGGCTCTGTAGCAGACGTTTTTATAAAAATAGGCTAACGATTGTGTCATAACCACGCGTCTTACTGTCGCATAGTAGAGGAATTATCGTGTAGTACAGGAGAAGCTCGCAGGCAGTTTGGACTTACATTAGCTGTTTAGTTTAATCACTAATGTTAACTAGCATTTTAGTTAGTAATAATTAGCCTGTGCCTATGTCATCTCCTTACATATACCTACGCTCTCCGTCTCTGCAAGACTGGGAATGATCAAGATTTCTCTTGGCACAGCTACCAGAAGACTTACAACTTTCAGACACGTTGCTCACGTCACATTTACGTCGGCAAGCTCAGTTTGTAGCTACGCAGTAACGCTCGGCTATCACCGGAAAAGTGCTTCTAATAGACTTCACTGGTCTCCGTCCAGAGCAACGGGATCTGTTAGTCCATTTATTTAACTGTCTATGGTTTAATCCAGCTGCTAGCTAGCGGTAGGCTAACGTTAACTGCTGTTGAGTGTAGTGTTAACTAGCGCCATGTGCAGCAATGTTTCTGTCGCCTGTGGCAACCGCATTCTCTCGTCTCCCTCCTTCATTTTACAGTTGAATGGTGGCTAGAATGGCTCTGGGCGAAAGGTCAATATGGAAAGGATTAATCTGCGTTATTTTTTGAATGCACTATTTTTTCTCAGATTAATTAATCAAAATTAACGCATTATTTTGACAGCCCTAGTTATGAGCATGTTGAACAATGTCTAACCCTATAAAGTTACCCACCAAGCATTAGGATTAGCTACTTGTCAACCAGCACATTGTAATAGCCTAATATTAAGCTGGATCGATTGAGATTGAAATCAATCAATATCAATAAATAACTTCTACCGGTCCCTAAGAGGAAGAGTAGACCCGGATGTCCTGTTGATTCACTGCGGCGGGAACGACTTGGGATGCAGGAAGAGCATCGATGAAGCAGGATCTGCAACATCTCCATCGGCGACGGCGTTTCCCTCAGATGACATCACCCAGAGACGTCGGTGGAGATCGGGCCATCCAGTGAAAATTGACAAGTCCCGTGAACACGTGTCATGGCTACCTTTGTCTTGGGAATACAGGGAGGTATTGTGCATCACCCTCAAATTTAATTTATAAGCCTCAACTGTTTCTTAGGGATGAAGTTCATTTATCCACTAGGGGTAATTATATATTTTTAATAATTTAGTTGAAGGCTTAAGAGTCTTAATCCAGTAGACATGAAACAGTTGAAAAATGTTAAATTATTTTGGGGTTGTGTATGTGCCTTTTGTCTTTAGTTTAATACATTATCACATTGGTAGACATAACACTGTTCAATAGTCAGTGCCCCCCTCCCCCTAAACACCCTTTCTCCCCTCTGTGCCATATGTATCACCCTAGCCATCCATCACCTGGCCTCTCTCTTTTCTTCCCCACGATGAATTTAGCTAGAGAGGGGATAGGTGTTTTTTATTTATTATTATTATTACTTTTTTATGTTGTTTTTATTTGTGCTTTTTGTCTGACACTGGTTTTAAACCAATCATGACAAGTTTCAATGAAGCAATATTTATTAACCAAATGATTCAATATTTATTATTGAAGCACACAGTAGACATTTCAAGTAGACATGCTTTGACAGAAATGTCATGTGGTTTTATTACTTATGTGGTAGAACTTCATAATGATATATATAGAAAGGATGACCAGCATCTGGGCTTTAACTCTCAACCTCTAGCCTGGCTTAGTTAGAAGCTCACTCACCACGTCAAGGTGCAGGCTGAGAGTGGGGACACAGGACAAGACAAACGTAACAAACAGATGCCACAAACAGAGTGTAACATTTGAACAGAACGTACTGTATAATCACAAATAACACAAATAACAGTTTAACCTTAAAACTTCATGTAATTTGTTGCTAGCATTTGAGTAACAGCGAACAAAAATATGTTACTGACAGGTTTTTCTCATGTGCGTGTAAAGGTTTCTCACAGCAAGCTGAATGTATGTAAAGTCAGGTTTCTTCAGCAAATGCGTATGCCCTGTTGATGCTGGTTCTAAGCAAAGCAAGCGTGAGCGACAAAAGAACATATGGAAAGTCAGGTTTATTCAGCAAATGCGTATGCCCTGTTGATGCAGACTCTAAGCAAAGCAAGTGTGAGCGACAAATGAACATATGTAAAGTCAGGTTTATTCAGCAAATGCGTATGCCCCGTTGATGCGGACTCTAAGCAAAGCAAGTCTGAGCGATATACACAGAAAGTGCTGTAAACATTATTCGAGCAGGAAGATGCGCACTAAAAACACCATAGCGTTAGCTGTCAGCATTTTAACCGTGTTTAATCCAGCTACTAGCTAGCGGTAGGCTAACGTTACCTGCTGTTGTGTAATGTTAACTAGCGTCAGGTGCAGCGATGATTCTGTTGCCTGTGGCAACACATTCGCTGTCAAAGTGATGCCAACATGAATGGCAGTCAATGGAATGCTAACGGTGGGTGAGTGCTAGGTAGCATTAAAATGGTGCCATAGGAGGTATACTTTGTGGAGGCTGGCTTACCCCCTTGGCCAGACCAGAGGGATGAGATGTGATCAGACCGTGAGAAAACAAACTTTCGACTGCAACTTCTGTGGATGTAACGGGGCTGGCGAAGAAGTCCAAGTTGTTTAATAACTGATATGCACGATGGAGTGGTGTAGTTGTTGAATTTCTTCAGTTGGGTGGCGGAATAGTTCAACATCATGCCAGTCGTGGATAGTGGTCTGTTAGCCGTTAGCCATGCCCGTGATGCACAGAGGAGAGCCATCAGCCAAAGTAAGCAAACTTTGGGCGAAGACCTCTCGATCATCGGCAGTGACTTCAGTAGCACTGATGAACAGATGAATAGATACATGAATCTCCGAGTGATAGAAGACACTAGTATAACTTACTGGACGTAACACTGGTCGATAAACGTACTGTAGGCTATACTGTAACAACAACTGTTGCACTATAGAGGATTTTTGGTTACAGAAGTGGTGAACAAGCCACGTCAGCGTCCTTTCCAACCTCCATTGGAGCCTTATGTTCCTACAGCCCTCTGTATGGTCAATGGTCTTGCGTGATTTGTAATGACACGTTAGGTATGCTTGGATTTTTACAGGTGTGGAACAAAACCGAACCAAGGGGAAACCACTACAAGTTTACAAACTCATCAGCTGATTCGGACCAAAGCAAACAAACTACAATATAGGTGTGAAAATGCCTAAAGTGTGTCTAGCACATTACAACCAGGTAGGCTGTAAAAAGCTGCACTAGTAATAAATATAGATTTGATATAGGATCATAAATGCTTGTTTCAGGTGGCTGACTGTCGACTGGAGGGGATTGGTTTATAAAACATGGCTGATCCAACAGCTTTTCCCTACATTTTCTTTTCTTGGGTCGTTGAGTTCATCCAGCAATGTTGAGCACTGGAGGAAATGTGGAAAAGAACAGGTGCCATTACATCACATCCATCATCCACTGGTCTTCCTAATGCACATGCAATATTTACGTGGAACAAAGAAATGTGGGAACAAAGGAAGTGAAAGGACAGACAGCCACTAGTCTACCTTACCTTTAGAATCTAAGAAAGCTTTATTTCTGCCTATTTGATGAGTTGCAGGGACATTATCTCAGTAATGTTTTCCAGTGGAGACATTTCTTATTGTCTTGAGCGTGTTTGATCACGGTGTGGTGCATTGTTCGAGTAAGCCCCAAGGTTCTGTTATTCTTCACATCATAAGGTATGAAGGGAGCAGAATGGACAAATATAATAAAACAGCAGATGAACCACATTGGAAGTTAAGTAATTGTGTTTTCAGGTTTATATACTTGTCCATAGTAAATCATAATCTTTTGTTTGGATTTTTGGATTAAATGAGTGTGGTATCTGTCATCTTGTGGTTGTCTTGGGCTCCTCATGGAGCCTTCAGCCCAAGGCTTTAACACTGGAGAGGTGTAAGTGGTTCCTGTGGACTCACTTGACTGTTGTCGCCTTCTGTTATATAATTGTTTGATTCAAGTCCTCCTATAGTCCAGCTTTCTCTTTCTCTTGTGTGTCTTTGTGTTTGTTAGTTTTGTGTTCTTTTATAATAAATCACTCATCCTGAAAAGAAATGTTTTGATTTCATAAAACTGCTCTTTAAATCATGCCAACTTGTACAACTTGTAAACTTCTTCCTCTTCCTCTTTGCTGTTTGCTACACTTGTTTGTATTTTTATCCACGCTAGGGCCAGTGGAGAGGCCAGTGTCGGTTGGTCAGTCGATTCACCACTTTGGCTTAGACTGAAATAACTTGACAAATGTTGGATGGATTGCTATTGATTAATTTGATACAGATATGTGAACGCCTCCAGGACCCTGAGGCAGGCAGGAAAGACTGTGGCAGACTGTTAAATGCCCTGGCTTCACAACTCTGTTTCTAAACGTAGCACATAGAGCAGATCAGCATATTTGATGAAGTTGATGTACTTGCATTTTGGGATATATCCACATGATTGAATGCACGTATTGTAAGTATGTTTGGATAAAAGCATCTGTTAAATAAATGTAATTATTTTACTCAAGCTTCAGCTGTAGGCCTACTTTAGTAACAATTTGCAAATGTTAGCATATTAACATGCTAGGAATAGGCTAACCCTAACCCTGACAGTACATTTAGCTCAGAGCACCACTGTGTCAAGTGTAGCCCCACAAAGCAACTATATAGCATGGCTATAGATTTGATGGTTCTGCTGACTCTCAACACAAATAAACAATAATACAACTTGTAAACAAGTTTACCCTTAAAGTGATTACACTTAAAGGATTATTATAAAATAACTTATCCCAAATGTTTCCAACAATGTTTAAACACAGACAAATCTGTAATTTTAATCAATGACGTGTTATTTGATCACCTGTCAATGGCATCATATCCTTTAACCCCTCTAGCTAGTTGCCTTAACTTTTGTCAAAACACCTGTAGAGTAATTGTAAATCATACAATGTCACAGAATTAAACTCAGTTACAGTAATACATAATCTTTCTGCCACACAGCATACTTTTTTCATTAATTACATGACACTTTGTAATACAGTAGAGACCTAATTCATTGATATATTTCAATATAGATCCAGCTAAATATGCTATGTTGACAAGTGTCTCATGCTAATGCTTGTTCAACACTCTCATAAAGTTATTTTTAGTATGATTGTTTTGACTATGGCCAACAGCGCTGGGCTAACCCACGGTTAAATTTGACACGTAATTATGGGGCGCCGATTGTAAACGGCTGGTTACACTTTTTTAGCTGATACATTTTCAACATTTAGCTCACTTTTCTCACATTTAGCGCATTTTCCTCACATTTGAGACAGAAATTATATATATATATATATATATATATATATATATATATATTATATCTAAATCTAAATGTTAAATCTAAATATATCTAAATCTAAATGTTAAATCTAAATTTAAATGTTAAATCTAAATCTAAATGTTAAATATATATCTAAATGTTAAATCTAAATCTAAATGTTAAATATATATCTAAATGTTAAATGTTAAATCTAAATCTTAAATATATATCTAAATGTTAAATCTAAATCTAAATGTTAAATATATATCTAAATGTTATATCTAAATCTAAATCTTAAATATATATCTAAATGTTAAATGTTAAATCTAAATCTTAAATATATATCTAAATATTATATCTAAATCTAAATCTTAAATATATATCTAAATATCTTGTGAAAATCGATGCCGATCGATTCAAAGTTTTCGGAGTTGACAAGCTCCATAATGTGATGGGAGACAGCTTGTGGCCGCCGGGGCAATTGCCAGGGAATGCTGTTCTCTGGGCGGCCTGATATCCTCAGACGCCCCAGTGTAACGTTCCTGTTAATCTTATGATGGACATGTGTTGTGATATTTAAACAAACGGTACGTGAACGGCGAAATAAAAGCCTCTTATTTACGAGACCGCGGTCCATCTTACACTGGGGCATCTCAGACGTCTACGGTCTGCACTGGAGATGACGCCCGCCAACCCCACTTTATACTATACTTTATATTACCCCAATTACAACTACATTCTACACAAATGCAGAATTACATTTACATTCAATGGCTAAGTTACCCATTGGCTGTAATTTCACTACATCATTTGCTGTTTACTTTACTTATCTCTCCATAGTGAGGATTTAATATTTAATAAAATGCTCTCAGAAGTCCTTTCCTTCAATCTGTCAGCCAAACACCTCCACCAGCATTTTGTTGATGTGAACGAGCCCATTAAGTCAGCGAGGCTTTCATGATGTGTTGACTCACATAATTTCAAATCAGTCGAGATATAGTGATCAGGGGAAACAGATGGCATGAAATGACCAGGATATTTGAGGCTCGAAACACCCGAACACATCAGCGTATTACCATGGAAACCGTCACGCTCTCCCAGGTTTCTAATGGCCACAATTAGTTGAGGGGAACAGCAAAGTGGGGGTACTTCAGAGAGATGGCCAGATGTTCTGATATGATGCTAGCGGTGGCAAAGAGCTTTGACTGCTCTGATTCATCTCAATCACACTGTTGTGTGTCTCAATGATGATTACGCAGGTAGCGATGATGCGGGTAGTGCTGCTGGTGGTGTTATGACTTTAAAGCACAGACAAAATGCCTACACAGAAAACAGGAGAATAGATGTCAGTGCTGGCTCAATGCACGTTTTTTTTTTTTATTGCATAACACCTTGCAGAAATGAATGAAGACCTTTATTAATTCATAAAAGGAAGATTACAGCTATCTAACAATATAAACTGAGAGAACTACTGTATTCCATGGTGTCACATGAAGTTGAGGTGTGTCTAAGGGAAAATCTAAACAGAAAACCTAGCAGTTAATTGTTTGAGTAAACCCTTCCTCTAACAGCAGTTGTCAATCATAACCAAACAACTGGAACTAGGCATGACAAGCCTGTCAAACTTTGGATAAATTCAAATTTCTCCAAGCGTTACTACAATATGCAAAGTTTGGACAGGTCTTTGTTTTTTAAGTATCACCAGATCATTTGTCTGTCTGGATCTGATGTAAACTGCAAACATTAGCATGACTGGCTCTGTAGCTTAATCAGTAGTAACCAGTGCACTTCAAAGACTAAGAAGCATACAATGTGTTTCTTTTATAGTAAACATCCAAACATGGTCTATGTTACAAGGAAATAACAGTTTAATCTTACATACTGTATTATGGCTACCTAGGTACTCTTTATTTCTGCCCATTTATTTCCATGTCTTAAATAATCAACTGCAACTGGTGAGGATGCTAACTTTTGTCCTAGGGTGTAGTCTCTTTCTTTCAGCATGATATATATGTAGCAGTCAAGTGCATTTTTAAGATCCTTTTACAGATTTTAAAACGAGTAAGCTGAAGATTTCAACCATCTCACGGAGCGAACTTTAGCTAGCTAGCTAGCTAAATGCACATGCAATGCTGTAACTTGTCAGGCAGATAGTCACAATAGAGCAGGCTTAGGGAAGGGTTAATTGGTCCCTTACTTACTGTCATTATAGTCATTTTCAGCTGCTGGGATAAAAAGAAACAGATGCACTTTCATGCACACATACTACACACACAAACTATTATTTTGCCATAACACACACTTTCACACACCTAGTTACACACCTCTTTCCTCGTAAGATTATTTTTCTTGGTTGTCCACTACAAAGGCAACTGTATAATGAAGTGTGGTTGACTGACGCGCACCTGGAGAAAGACGATAAGCACCTGAGTCAGGTGTTCAACAAAGACCTGCTGACCTGCTGGAGGGCAGTGGGGATGATTCTAGGAGACATTTCATTACACAGGTCTTAACATATTGCTCTGGGCCAGACACACAATTCCCACAGCCCACTCATATACTCTCTATTTTTCAGACACAGTCTGTGAGCACACCAGTAACTTTGTGTGAGTCATCTCCCTCCAAATGCCCCGTTATTGAGCTTCACTCTGAAGAGAACAGCATGTGTGCAACGGAGCCAATGCTTCTGGTTACATTATTTTCAGGTAACAGTTTGAGGTTTGGTGCTAACTCCCTGATCTATATGCATGTGTGTCTGAATATTTGTGTGTGTGTGTGTGTGGGGGGGGGGGGGGGGGGGGGTGGGGGGCACATTTTGCAAGTTTTCTACCACTATAAGTGTCCCACCTCTGTTCTCTATAAGGTCATCTGAACATCCTTCAGAGTATCAATGGTTACAGAGAATGTTTCTACTGTAAACCATGTTTTTTTCCTTTTCAGTTGGTGTTATGGTTTAAGGATGTCTTTGTGTTGTGATGTATTATTCATTACATTTGGCTGTGCAGCAGGAATTGTAGCATGCAGCAGCGCCTGCATCTGATGGAGAACAAATGAATAAATAAATCTAGATGGCGGAGCCATTTTAACGTTGGACATTTACTGATGAGGTAATTAAGAGAGCAGCGCATAAACGCACAACCAGCCATACTGGTTGATCCTTGCAGAGCACAATAACACAAACGACAAACTACTTTCTCTATTTAACACACACAAAGGGACTAACAGAAAAAAACAAAAAGGGTAGCCCCACATCAAAATTCTAAGTAAACGATTGGGACACTGATTGTGCATAACTTAAAAATGCTGAATTTAAGCTACTGCCATCAACTGGTTAGCTTACCTTAGCATACAGACTTGAAACACAGAGAAACAGCTAGTCTGGCTCTGTCCATGGGAAACAAAATACTCCTACAGTACAAGCACCTCTGAAGCTCACATTATGACAAATTATATCTAATTTATATTTAATCAATACAAAAATGACAATTGTGGGTTTTCAGGGGGTTATGTGCCAGACTATTTGTTAGCTCAAATAGTCTGCTCAAAAATCAAATAGTCTGCTCAAAAATCATTGAGCAGCCCGTCCGAACTCTTACTGCCCTATGTGACCAACAGACTGTAAAGGTAGCACGCAGGATTATTCAGGACCCCTCTCACATCCTGTTTTCTGAGTTTCAGTGGCTCCCCTCAGGACGCAGACTCTGCTGTCCGCTTTGTCGGACACAGAGGAGGAAGGCAACCTTCATCCCGAGGGCTGTCCAGCTTATGAATAATAACCGACTCATGAACATATGATTATTATTTTTTTTTTTTTTTTAACTGCCTCTTATGCACTTTGGTTTTAATTGAAGCACTAAGAAAGCACTTTAAGAACTTTTAGAACGTATAACCACTACTATGTGATGAATGATATGTGGTATGTAGTGTGTGGTTGTGCAGTGTGGCTGTGGATTATGTTTGATTATGTTTGTGGGTTGATGTATAGTATGCGTGCTGCTTATGTTGTTGATTGTGTCCCTTGTCCCTTGGAATGCTGAGATAAGCTACTGTAATGTACCTTTTTAAAATTGCCCCTTGGGGACAAATAAAGTGCTTTAAATTGAATTGAATAGCTGGGTGCAGTGAACATTGATGTAAAAACCTATTTTCCATTCTGATCAGTTGTAGAACAGTTGGCTGAAAACATTGCAGCAAAGCTTTTAACAAGACGAAAGGGACCATATTACCAAACTTCTTGGCTCCCATCTTTGGCTTCCTGTCAGAGTAAGATCTTTATATTTGCTTAAAAAAGGACCATATAGTTTCAAAAACAGCATTCTGTCCTTATATCACCCTGCCAGACACCTGATGTCCTCTGAAACTCTGTTACTGTGTTGTGACAATGGTTTCAGTTTCATCCGTAACTGCACCAAAATTATAAAACTCTCTCCCTCTCTCAACCTACTGACGACTTACAGTGGGAAAAACATTAAACACGCTATTACTTATTATTTTTAAAGACTTGACTTATTTGCTTGCATGTTGGGAGTGTGACAGTGGGTGTGTTGTGTGAGTGATTCTTTAAAAATGTTCAGATTCATTATTTGTTATTATTGTTCATCACTTCAGAATTGGATCAGTAGCTAAGTCGGTGGTTTCCAACCTGGGAGTCAAAGGTTGGCTCCGGGTCACAAGATGAGTCTAAGGGGGGGTTGCAAAGGATTAATGCAACAAAGAAGAAAAACAAAGTTGTGCTCCTCAAATGTGTTGTTTTTTGTGGGTTTTATTTTATTTATCTAAGCTTTTTTCTCTCGTGAAAACCCTATTTCATAATTTGCCCTATTTTTCTCACAATTCATAGATATGCAATATGTGACAAGGAGTCGCAAACCAGCTCCTTAGTTGTAAGTGGTCACAAGCCAAAAAGGTTGGGAATCAAAACACTGAATAAATAGATCAAGGTTAACTTGAATTCTTTCTTTCCTTAAATTTTGGGAAATTTGCGGTTTAGAAGATCAAAACCATTCTCATATTTATTTGGTAAATATAAGGCTACAGCTAGCAGCCTATTACCTTAGCGTAAAAAATGAAAACAAGGGGAACCGCTAGTCTGGCTTTGTAAACGTGCAAAAAAACGAAATGTAAAAGCAACATGTTTTTGTTTTATGGGGGGGTTTTGTGCTGCACTATTTCTTGGTTGGGAGCAGTTGCCAGGCAACCATCAGAGACATCAGGAAGTCACTACTCCCGACCAAGGCAACCTAGCTAAGCTAAGCTAAGCTAACTGCTGGCTGTAGCTAGACTTATATAGCATATTTTTTCATCTAACTTTTGGCGATAGGTAGGCCTAACTAATAAGTGTTTTCCCAAAATGACCGGCTGGAATGTTATTTGTTTGATTTGCTTTCCTTCCTCTTTCCTGCCTGCTGCAGGGTATCAAATCCAATATCAATATCCCTTTGCTCGCTCCCTTCCTTCCTCCCTTTCCTTCCCTTCGGCCCAACAAGCCACGAAATCAGCCCGCGCTGACTCCGCCCCTCAAACTCAGTGGCTGTGGATGCGAGAAAAAGGCCAGCAACAGAGTGACAGACATCGCAGCCCTGCCGCTCAGCTCATCGTAGTGGTGGATATCTTCTCTGTGTACGGCGAGCAGAAGCGAGCCAAACGAGCCGCATGCTTGCTGTGCAACAAGGCGAACAGGAGCAAAAATGGACCCCCGGACAGTAGCACCAGTACCAGCATCCCGCGAGGACCGAATCAGTTTTTAGGTAAGGCTTTGTTCGCTTTCTGCAGCATTTCCATATAGATCTGCATTGGCTGCTTCAGTGCGCTTTGTGCAGGGCACGGAGCAGCACCAGGGGGAGGATGTGCATGCACGATGTTTGCTTAAAACGATTGAATATTTAGTATTGGATCAAACCTAGGAGAAAATCCTTTGTCCGCGTTACTTTACCCGGATCAGGGTGATCATAACAGGAGGCTCATTGAACAGCAGCTCATAGTCTCCGCGCGGCTCTTTAAGGGCCACACTAACAATTGGCTTAATAAACATTAGGAGCATAATTGTCACATGCAGCAGAGTTCAATGTGTATCAGTTAATGACGCTCATCTGTATGGTGCCTTTGAGTCCTATTTAACAAAATCGGGGTTCTCCACACTGAAGAGTTCATTCGCAGCTCACAAGGCAGGCCTGCATGCTGTTCTTCAACTTGAGGAGAAGATGCAGAGGTTTATTGTTCCCTTGGCACTCGGTTTTTGCTAAACAGCCGAGACTCCGTTCAAAACAGGAAACCCAGGCCAATAAAAGAGCTCCAGGCAAAGATATCTGAAAGGCATGATGGCACCATAATGTGTCCTTTTCAACCCACTGATTCTATATTACATGGATATTTGAAGAGGAAACTTAGGTATGCACGGGTGTGTGCTCTTTTGTAATGATGTAAATAACCTGCTCTTGTGGTCAAAAAGTTAATTTTAGGAGCAGCGTTGATACGTGTTTATTTCACATCAGTGCACTTTCATATCCACAGCTGCATCGCTTCTCATCTGTAGCAGGCTTTTGTCTGTAGCAGTTTTATTAGTGACAAACCAGATAACATCTCAGCATTCGGAATAAGTGTTTTAAATTAAAAGCAAAAGTGTCCCCTCTTCCCTGATCACCTTCACATCATATGATTGAGGGCAGTGGAATCATTTAGCTTGAACACAGAGGAAAACATGCAAGTGTCAAGGGGCAATTAAGTGTTTTCTATTTGTGTGTGGGGATTTGTGTTGCCTTTTCAAGTGTGAGTTGTCTGATATCAGCTACAGGAAAGTGGAAGTGTGGCCGAGGTTTACCTCAGTGTCACCAAAACGCATGTTCACATCACTTTCAAGAGCAGCGGCGGAGGAGGTCGAAAGTAGACTGAAACAATTATTGCAAAATGAACACACGCACATTCACGCTTCACTGTAGTCGACCAGAATAGAAGGCACCAGTCTGTCCTTTTTTGTAGTTTCTTATGTGCAGCAAAAACAGCTCGGGGAAGACGATACAAAACCTCTCCCCAGGTTATAGTGACATTGCGTCAGAAAAGTGTTGATTTGTTTGCGTGTGCGGCTGCTGAATAATTATGTGCATTCTGTTTTTCAAAGCTTTTGAGAGGTTGCAACGAGGACAACATTTAGTTTTTAACCACCAGAGTACAGCTGAAAGGACACACTATATATAAAACTAAAGCTGAATTATTTATCTTTTTTTTTTTTTTTTTTTGCCAGGACTTTCATAGTAAGTGAACTATAGATGTTGCTACCCACTCTCACTTACGATGCATTATTAATGTGCTAATGGATACCTGATAAATGCACATACCCACCACCAATGTGTGAAAGAGATGAGTCTCAGAACATCTGCATTATTGCTTTTATGTAATTACCACTACACACTGGCTCACACCTCCTTGTCTCTGCAGCTGGATATTTATTGTCTCAAACGGGGCGGCCTCCTTCTGCGTGTGCTGACAGAGTGCAGGTGTGTACTGTAGGGGAGCAGCTTTCTTTGTATGCACTAACAATATGCCACTTTTATCCTACAATGGCGAACCACTAAACACCAGAGATGCAGCCATTTTCCACAAAGACTATATTTTGTTATGTTTTTACACCACATATATTGATTCTGAACAAAATCTAAGACTTGCTCCACTATAGAGTTACTGGCCTTTTGCTCAGCTGTAGAGCTGCAAAGATGAATCGATTAGTTGGTAACTATTCAATTAATCAGCAACTATTTTGATAATTGATTATCGGTTTGAATCATTTTTTAAGAAAGAAAAGTAAAAATTCTCTGATTCCAGCTTCTTAGATGTAAACATTTTACAGTTTATTGACTCCTCTATGACAGTAAACTGAATATCTTTTGAGTTGTGGACAAAACAAGACATTTGAGGATGACTTCTTGGGCTTTTGGAAACACTAATCAACATATTTTTTTAATGATTTTCTGACATTTTATAGACCAAACAACTAATCAATTAATTGAGAAAATAATCAACAATGAAAATAATTGTTAGTTGCAGCCCTACTGGACAGGTTGATATTTTTCAAGCTTCCTTAATTTATTTTGACATTCAAGGTCTTTGACAGGCATATCCATGTGAATACTAAACGGGCTATACTGTCCAGACAAAAATGGCCACGAGATAGAAGGTAACACCCATTTTTCCCAAAGAGATTACTACCGGTATGCACATAAATTACACATAATGTACAAAAGACAGGACTGTATCCCCTACAGCCCACACTGAGATGAGATAGTGTGTGTTAATGGTTCATTCTCAATTCATCCATTCCCGGACAACCTTTCAGATTTATTGTGGAATAGATGTATACAGCGGTAAATTTGAATGGTCAGTGTACAGTAACTATACGAAAACAGTGAGAATCTTCATTGTAAACCACCACATCAATCAAATCAAAAACGAGGTTGATTCTTTTTTTTTAAGCAAGAAGAAAGTGCTGCTGTTCTAAAAATACCAATTGATGGAATGCATAATTGCTGTCAGGGATGACCCAGTAACAGAGGTAACTAGTTAGTCAAAGAGTGACTGCTCTGATTAGCATCACGCCAGAGGAAGTCTGAGAGGGGTCGAGAGATAGAGTTAGAGAGATAGAGTTGTACATAAATCCCAGTGGAAGTATTAACGGAATTATTTTGTTCACATTAGTTAATCGATACTGAACAATGCAAAACATTATGGAATAAGCACATATTTTCTGATAATGTGTTAGTGTTTAGAGGTGGAGTGTGTGTGACTGACTGACCGTACAGCATTGAGGGAAAAATGGAAAACAAATTGCAGAACAGGAAAGGCAGGGGCTATACTTCAAGGACAGATTTCTTCAGATTTCTGTCTTTCAAAGAGAGTTGATCATCTCTCCAGCAGCAGCGCAGTGAAACATCTTTTTAATATGGCACCACTGCAGCTTTGAGGCTGCTCAGAACAGTCTCATTGATTTAACCATAAGATAAGATAAGATTGAACTTTATTGTCATTGTGCAGAGTACAAGTACAAAGACAACGAAATGCAGTTTGCGCCGTCTAACCAGAAGTGCAAAAAAGCTGAAAGGTGCAATGTGATATACAAAGTATAGACAGGTGGTGCATAGGCCGGACAATAATTTTATTGCGGTGTTATAAGAGCAGAATAAATATGGCTATGTAATATGTACAATGTATGAACATGTACAGATATGTGCAATGTAGTAGCAAGATGATATTGCCTGTCATAAGAATGAGGCTAGATGCTGTCAATCAATTTCTTTAAAGCAATTAACATTGGGGGTTAAATATGTTTAAACCTGCAATTGCTATTTTTTTGGGGGCTACCTGGGGGCACAGACATAAGCTTTGAACACTATTACCTATTACCACCTTAAGTATATAGTGAACATGTTAGCAAACAGTTATTTACATCTATTTACACATCCAGCAGTTCCAGCACACTATTATCAACATTAACTCTCTTATAGCTCTGTTTTTGGTCAGTAGCAACTACTCTCTTCTCTTTAGATATTAAAAAAAAAAAAAAAAAAAAGATGATTTCCTCATCTTACTGTGTATCAAAATTCTGTGCTCCGTTTCTCACAGATGGTCATGAAATGGCAAGGCCAAACAATTAGGTCAACACTGTAGCTTCTTTTTAGTTACTCTCAAAGTTCTCATATTGTTTAACTGTCGGCCGACGCTAGAGTTTCATTTCGAACTGTTCCGGGCGGTATGTGGAGACTGTACAGAGGAGTGAAATGATTGAATGGGCAGGGCACTCTGGGAAGGTGAAGGTGTAATTTCAGATGTGCGCTAACCGACCAGAGTTGCAGTTATCTGAGCTTAGCCTTCAAAGGCAAGAGCGCTGGAGTCATCAAGACCAGCTGTGCCCCTCACTCCTGGCTGAGTGTGTGAGCTCTCGGAGGACAGGACTCTAACAGGGTTATTGGATGTCTTCACAAGATTGTAAACTTCCTGAGAGGAGTTGTTTAGGCACTCATTTCTGTGTATTATGTATGGTCCTTTACTCCTTATGTTGAGTCTTCTTAAACGGGGAACATGGAACATGGGAAGGTTTGAGCAGCTTATTGTGGCGTAGCTTTCATAGTTGCTCTATAAATCTCTGATAGGCCGTAATCTCACTCTGTGTTTAGATATAAGTGCCCAGAGTACAGGCAGATTATAGAGAGGTTAAGCTGTCTGAAAATGGCTGTGGAGCTGTAGATTAGTGGGCTTGTTCTCTGGGCAGTCAAACATCATTTTTTCCACAAATGTAAAAGCCAGTATGTAAGGCCCCTATATGAACAAATCCTGACCGCATCTGTTTTTTTGTTTTTTTGTTGAAGCATTAGCATATGTGTTAACCTGTAAGATCTGCTCTTAAATTGTGTCAGGACCAGAGAAATGTTGTTGGTTTTAGCTCTTGGAGTAATAGCAGCTTCCTAAGCCGCATTTCCCAAACATGGATAAGCAGACAATTTAAACAGTGATGAATCTATTCCTAGTTCAGACACAAATGGAGTGAGGGTCACTGTGTTAGAGGGTGACTAGTCAGGCAAACTGACGGTACAAGCATTGTGTCCTCTCAGCCTCCACAAGAAGGGGAACAGACAGTGAAATGAGCTTTAACTGGACTTTCTCTACTTTCTCACATCAAACGCCCGCCCGCTGGGGGCGTTAGTGCTCCCAGCTGTATTTATGGGCCATAATGTGAGGTGTAGAGCTGCATTTCCTTCATAGGACCTTGCTGTTGGCAGGCTGTATTGGAGAGGGCTCTGTGCACCGTGAAAGCCTGTCATCAAGAACCACTGCCCTGTGTGATTTATCAGAATAGGATGTGCTTAGAAGGTCAGTATGATTCAACTCTTCCTGTCCTCGTGTTTTCGTCAGATGACTTTTTTTTTTAAAGTGGAGGTTACTCTGTGAGGTGCTTTGAGTACAGCGCTGTTAGATTCAAACTTTGAAGTCTGCCTCCTGTTTCGACATTGAATAGCCAGTGATGATGACTTTGTCTTGTCCGGTACTCACTTGGAATGAGTCAGGGGCTTGTTTTCTCTCAAGGGCTGTGTCAGTAGTGCTGATTTTAAATGAAACACGTCCTCTTCTCTGGTAATTACAAGGGGCATGAACACTTAACATGGTGCTCTGATAGAAAGAGAGGGGCTAATTGGTATTGCAGAGACTGTGTGTGTGTGTGTGTGTGTGTGTGTGTGTGTGTGTGTGTGTGTGTGTGTGTGTTAATGTGTCCAGGTGGATATCTGCACTGCTCTTTTCAGAATGAAGGCTCATTGTGTGCACATAGATGCAGCACGTAGACCCTGTCGTCTACTCTCCGCATTGTGGATCCGTTGTGAGTTTACTACATATGATGGACTGTGACGGGTATGTGAGGGACTTCCTCCTTGCACCTTTTGGTCATTATTGGGTATAGTCACTTCTTTAGACTAAGATTAATGAGTGTCTAAGCACACCTTTGCAAAAATAGACATTTTTGCTCTGCTGATATAATCTGTGCTGTGGTGGAAGGAGGATAGCAGGGGACAGGACAGAGCAAATCTGCCTCAGCGGGATCAGTCTTTAATGGGGTTAGTACTTTCTTCGCTGACCTTGCTGGACCTGTTATTACGACAGCATGAAGCCATCCCTCATGATTCTGCTAGCACCAAGAGAGAACCAGGATGAAATGTGTCTTCTTTTTCTTTTGATCATTTCACAAAATCAAGACTGATTTGATTTGTTCCTGTTTTTGTGTGTATGTACCACATAGAAGGAAGCATATAAAACATATATTTTCTCCTTTTATACCGTGGAGACAGTGCAGCCAGTTGTATACTCTTGAAACAACACTATCTAACATGCTTTAACACTTGCTTTAAGGAGCAAATTTCAAGCGGCATTAACATTAAACGTTTCTAAGCCGTTTTCTCATATGATCTCCAGTTGTCGAACGAATCAGGTCCAGTCGTTGTCCCTAGTTGTCTTTTCTGACATGTAGCACACAACAGCAGATTGCCCATGTCTATATGCGTTGTCACTTACTGGAAATACTCTGTGTAGGAGGCGGGACATGATGCGGATCACACTGCAGCCACGTAGCCGGTTTGTAATTCATAAACAACCGATTCTCTTGCCGTTCTTTGAATTTGTCTGACGAAATCTGTTGTTGGCGCCTTAATCTCGTCTTCTCTCCAGTTAGATCCTTCTTCGTTAACCTCGGATGGTTGTTTTCTTCCAGTTTCATGCCAGCCATGATGGAACGTCCAGCTGCTGTGGTGTTTACATTAAAACAAATGCCGGTTGTGTTAGAAACGGTGTCACCATTACAGTTACAGAGAGCATTGATTGTTTTTTAACTGTAAAAGGTCCTGCTCAGTACACTATGGTGACAGTTTTTGAAAAATACTCATGTAGGGGATTATAGAAAAAATAGTTTCTTAGACTCCCAATACTGATGTAGGTATTAGCCTTGAAAAGTCATTGGCTGAGCTATATTCAGAACAGTCAGTGGTGTTGGGAAACTGCGGTTGACCTCCTTATTTTCATGATCAATTAATCTGCCGATTCTTTTCTTGATCAATCGAGTAACTGTTTTGTCTATAAAATGTCAGAAAATATTGAGTTCTTTAAGCATATTCAAACAACTTGTTTTGTCTGACCATGTCCAAACCCCACAGGTATTTAGTGTTTAGTGTTATAGAAGACATTGAAAAACAGAAAATATGCACATTTTGTGAAGTTGCAACCAATGAATATTTGGCATGTTTGCTTGAAAAAATTAAGTTAATGATCATTTGATTTATAATTTGTCGTCACTTGTTTTTAGCTCAAATTTAGTTTATTCTTTTTTGTGGAAAGTTAGATCATACAGACAGATGTGTTACAGATGTGTGGCTTGTTAAAGCTCAGTTTGATAATTTAGTAATTAATTGACTACGTCATATTATTGCCTTGTTATAGTGAACAAGCAACAAGGAATGACTAATTGTGTTTTCATTCATTCTTGAAAGCAGTGCTATCATACTGGTGGAGAGTAACACTCACGCTGGCCTCCTGCATTACATTCAAGTCCCTGCAAGTTGATTTGTGGTCAGGCAAAACTAGACATGCCTGGCCTTTTTTTTTTTTTTTAAAACAAGTATGTAAGTGACCTTCTCTGTGCCACCTTTTAGCCTCCTTACTTGTGAGGAAAAGAAGCTAAAATGTAGCTTAACCTTTGCTTCAATGTATTTGTGGCTAAATTTAATTTGTGCTATACTTTAGGTTTCCAAGCTGCTCTGTACTAAGCTGTGCTTCTTTATGCGTGCGTGCAGCCATGCGATTGCATGCTCTAGTGTATGTGATTGGCAGGCAGTAGGATGGCTGGAATGAGCTGTATCGCCTGCAGTGTGTTCTCGGCTCCACATGCTAGGTGCCAGTGGTGCTGGTTGATCTACCGCTGGCAGTCCCATTACCACGACATTTCTAAGACTGGCAGGCAGAGCCACAGTACGGTAGCGACACACGTTTCCTCATGTGGACAGAGATGCAGTAGGGAATGCAATATTAATTTGGTTCTTTGCGTGGGTAAGGCAAAAAATGCCTTTGACTTTAGAGCAAACGCACATAGACACAAACAAAGTCAGTGGAGTGGTGTCTGCACTTACATCTGCATGCACAGCACCACAGTTAAATGTAGGACACAGAAAAAGGCAGATGTGGGGGAAGGAAAGAAGGTGAGCAGTGTAAGTAGCATTGAAGGAAGGAGGAAGCCTTTCATTATGTCATTATGCTGGAGCAGCGGCAGGATTAGGGTTTGGCAGAATATATAGGGAGAGTTTAACCCTTGAAATTTGAGCTTTTGTCTTGGAAGTAAAAAATAGTAATTCTTCCCTCCATCAGGGAAAACAAAGATACTGTATATCATCAGTCCTGTCTTGTTCTCTCTCTCCTCTCCTCTGGCCTTGGAACTGTGCTACAGGATTAACATCAATAGGAGATTTGAAACAAAATGTTTTGCACAACAAGATGGCGCTTTAGCTTCGGCATCGTCCTGTCTTTGCTCATGTATATACTTAGGTAGCCCAGCCATTCAGTCTACAGGCTATTCTTAACAGCTCCACTTTAGGGTTTCAAGATGTGATGAAGTGCAGCGGACCCTTCGGAGAGCTCGGACGCTGGCAGTTTAATTACACAGGGTAAAGTCTGATGTCCTACTTGGTAATAACCTCATTGCCTCCTGAGGCTAAAGCGGGGTGGGCCTGTAGCAGGGGGTTCATTAAATGAGGAGAGAGAGAGTGGCTCGGTTAATTTAGTCTGTGCATATGCCTATGCCTTCTTTGTAACTCAATTTTCTCACTTCAGTTCAAGACTTTAAGTGGCTTCTAATGTCCCTGTTTCAGTCCACCTTTGTCGTGTTTGCAGTGTCTAATTTTTCTTGTCTAATCTGCAACCACAAAAAATGTCATCTGCATGACATGAGAAAGCACAGATGTGTGTGTTTGTGTGTGTGTGTGTGTGAGAGCGGTACAATGAAATAGTATGCCTTGTATTGGCTGAGTTTGGACAGTTCGTATTACCGCAGTGCCTAAAAATGGTACAAGATCAATACATTTTTAAGTGCCTCTCCGTTAATGACAGTTTTGTTACTGGAATTCCATTTGTGAAAAATTATTTCTAGGATTAAATTGCAGATGGCATTTTTTTTTTTTTTATCAGATGCAGCCCAAAAGTCTTGAGGCATATAGAATTTTGACTTGCATGTAAGAAGGGTGTTGATCACATGGTTAATTTACATAAGTGTGAGCTCAGTCGCATACATTCATAGCAGTTGAAATGGTGAGATTAAACACTTATTAGCTGCTTCACAAATTTACACCTTGACGTCTTTGATTTTGGATTAAATTCTGATTTCTTCTGTGCACACAACAGCTATACAGGCTCCCTGTTCGAATGCTAATTTAAACTCTGTTCATCAAAAATGTGCTCATTGAAAGTGGAATTTGTAAAATGTCAGGAGTGGAGCATGAACTCTGCAACGCAGATTGACAGTTTGTGGACTGTGTGCAATTGGACAGATAGTACTGTCCTCCATTTTAAACTGGATTATGTTAAAGGAATACGCCACTGTTTGTTGAAATAGGGCTCATCACGGTCTCCCCTAGCTGTAGATAGGTGGGCCAACGCATTTTTTGTTCATGCATTGTTTTAGTCCGGTGCAACACCGGCAGCGCCGCCGCTATTTATCTTAGCGTAGTGAATGAAATCCTATGTTGCAGATTAGCATGTTGTGAGTAAAAGAGACAAAAAAAAGCCTAATTACATGCACTGAGACAAAAAATGCGTTGGCCTACAGCGCTCATGAGGAAAATTATGTAGTTTAGCAGCTAGGGGAGACTGTGATAAGCCCTATTTCAACAAACGGTGCAGCATCCCTTTAACAGCGTGATTCAGACAGAATGTCTTCATTGTATCTTCACTTCTTTACGCTTCGGTTCAGGCAACTAAAACACAATTAGGTTTAGGCAACATGTTAAGACAGGTGGAGTTAAGAGTTCAGTGTGCGCGTACAATGTGCTTATACCTGCTCCATGTGGCTACAGTCGAAGGTGGGGTGAAAAGCCTGTCCTCCTGACTGTATCACACTGCCTCCTTGAAACAGAAGCTGTTAGCTCCAACTATGTAAAAGCAATGCTTGGAAACAGTGTTTGGGAAATTAACTAATTTGTTATGTGCATGTGTCACATGATCATGAAGTACACAGTAGAAATACGGCCTCAAGTATTTCACCAGGAATGTGTGCATTGATTTGATTGACCAACGCAGCGCATTGCTGCTCCACTCAAGCTCAAATTCATAAATAACCATGGTTCCCCAGTTGTAAAGGTTCATACACCCAGCCGGTTTCTAAATGTGTCTCCCTCATGTAATACCTTAATGGAAAATCTGTTTTTCTCACTTTTAATACATGAAGCATGTTCTATTCACATAATCCTGGGAGACTTGGCCTGGACAAGTTCGCAAATTAATTCAGAAATCTAAAATATCTCTTGACCATACAGTTCATACTTCTCTCTGTCTGTCCACAAATGCTTAGCGGACCTTATCCTGCTGCCTTTTTTTTTAAACCACACAGTGACAGTTAGTTTGTACCTCATTGAACTGCTGTGAGGTGAATATTAAAGTAAAACAGCTTTATTTTCAGATGAACAACTTCACTCTGTGGGTTCAATATTTCATGAGTAACAAGCCCTTTGGTTATTATTTTATTTGAGAGAACGTGCACACTTCCATCCTGTTGCCGTGCAGTGTGCGAAATGGAGGACAGCATGTTCTCTTGTAGAACTGAATACCTCAGTCATCCACTACCTCCTTTTGTAAGACTATTTTATTGTTGTCTCTTTGTAATTTGATGTGTTAAACACCACAGATTTCTTTTTAATTTGACTAATCAGACTCCTCCCACTCATTGTGAATTGACATATTTCTGTGCTTAAATACAGGCATTGAGAACATGTTCCTGTGAGCCAACCTCACAGCATGGCCTTTGTATTTTCTGTAAAGTTTATGTGGCCCTTATTTTCCTATGTCACAGTCAGAACCTCTACTGCCTACAGAAACTGTTTTATTTATTATCCATTTATTATTATTATTATATTTATTCAAGATTCTTTTTCAAGTTGGCTGTGATTTAAAGCATTCATAACCCGACATCTCCACTCTGGTAGTGTACTGAACAATTTTCAGTGTGGCTGTATTCCCTCAAGGGCTGTCAGTCACCTCTGGCGATGCCTGGACTGTAGACGATATTACAGCAGGCAGCAGCAGGGCATGCTGGGACTCAAGGAATGTGGTTACATAAAGAAACCTAGATATAGTCTCTATATTTTATTTATTGTGGTTTTAGCAGCATTTGGCTGCCTTGAAGAGATGCAGTCATATTATAATCAACTATTTTTATTTCAAGGAGTGTTCATTTTTGGCAGTCTGTTGACAAACAATAGAACACAATGATGGATTTTTGTTAGTTTTCGTCAGTGAAATTTTTCGAAGTGAAATTATTTTAAATGTTTATGTCTCCTAAGCATTTTTAGACACATAGGGCTAGATTTATCAAGCCGTTTGCGCCTGTTTCCAGGCGTTAATTGTTCGCAAAGACTGACTTAACCGATGCGGGCTATTTACAAACAGGGCGCACTTTGCCTGCCACATGAGCGAGAAGAGACAAGTTGCGCTTTCAATATGCGTTCGTGGGAGGGTCATGGGGTAAGTAAGAGTTCCACCCAAAAACGTGGGAGGATATGCGTGAAGTGCGCCTAATTATATATTCCGTGGTATTTACAAAGACTGCCAGTAAGAGCGTGCCTCTATTCTGCAGGGGAAATTCTCTGACTCGTTTTCCTGTGTGTAAAAATGACCTTATTCAATGGCAGCTGTGATCCGAGTAACATTTCTTTCCTTAAGCTTTAGATGGTCAGCATTAATCCTGAACTCATTCCTTCTGAAAGCAACCTGAAATGTAGCCGATAACATTAACATCACATCCATAGCACTTAATAATGTTACATTAGCTTACCTTTTATTTTTATTTTTTAAATGTCAACATGCTGGCCTGTATGTTTTTATTTAGGTTGTTCCAGCTGTTTTCCAACTGCTTATGACCTTTTCAAGCAGCTAAATTTTCTGTACTCCTGTACAAGAGATATTTTTGAGGGATGGAGGATTCTGTTTTACTGATCAAGAGCTTTGCAGGTTGTTGAACAAGACTGCATTAAAACAGTTATAATTTAATTTGCCATCCTTCATACAGTATCACATCATATTTTTTAATTTGTTGATGAAAAATGGAATACGTTTTCTTCCAGTTTTAATTCTCAAATGGTAATTTTTCTATAATTTTAGTCTAGTTTTTGCTGTAAAACATATTTGTTGTCATATTTTTTGGTGATGAAATGAACACTGGTTTCAAGCAACAGATTTTGAAAGAAATTTACATCGGCCCGCTGTTCTTATATGCTGACTGACCAGACAGACATGGAGGCTTGCTTGTACTCTATAGTTATGATCAAATGTGTTCAAGGTTAAACATTTGAATAAAGAATGCCTAAAATGGATAATGGAAAAAGTTTCCACCTACAAGCAGTGAAGTCTAACAATAAAGGTCACTTGATGAAACGGTTATTTCAGTTCAATATTGTTAAGTTGTCTGCAAATCTGCAAAGTACAACAGGTACAAATAAAACCACAAGGAAAACCAATGCATGTCTAGCTTTGTGCTCTCAGCCTGAGTAAATGTAGCCCTGTAGAGTTTTTCCTTTGGTTTAAAATGGTTATAATGTTCAGTTCTTCTTGAAACTGGTTTAAAGAGGTGTTGATGTCATTTCGGAGGATGCGCTTGAATTGTATTGCATTTAGTGGTGGGCATAGATTCATTTTTTTAATCTAGATTAATCTCACTGTAATCTTGGAATTAATCTAGATTAATCTAGATTAAAATGGCTCATTTGAATTCTGCCGAAGGCATTCAGAATATGTGTGCTATCCAAATAATGACTAAAAGTAAGTCTTTGAGAACGGGTTTCTCAAGCCAGGTGGCGCATTAGACCAGGGGCTCATCTCCTGTTTCCAAAATGCACTGAATGCATCACAAACTAACTACTACTAGTTAACTTTCTAAAGCGGGCGAAATCGCTTGTTTGCTAAGAGTCGGTCGGAATGTTAACACACTGGCAGACGCAAGTGACGGAGAGACGGAGGAGAGCAGGGAAGGAAATATGCTGCTGAACGCATACGCTGCATGTTTTAAATAGCGGTAAAAAAAAAATTAATAAACGCAAGTGCGGCGGGCGGTGTTGATTGTGAGGCGCACCGCCGCACATTAGTCTATGTGTGGGAAACACTGTTACTGACTGTTTATTCAGTTAAACGTTCATTTTGAACTGTTTTACAGTCAGTAGGCTGTATACATCCGCGCCAAAATATCAAGGTGAAAGTCATCATAGCTTGCGTAGTATCCTATAGACCCAGCTCCCAACCCAACTTTGAGAATAGATTAACTGCTATATTTTTTTTATCGCCGGTAAGAGTCTCACGTTAACGCAGCATGTTAACGCCGATAACGGCCCACCACTAATTGCATTATACCGTTTTTTTTTCTTCTTTCATGCAGGTCATAAACTACATAATTATCCTCATGAGGGCAAATGGCCTGCAAATACAGTATTTAACCAATCTCCTTTTCTCCGATTACAAAAGCCCCCTCTCTGTTTCTCAATGACATATATCTACATTGGATCTAGGTTATGCTCTCTACAACGTCTATGCTTTATATTTCATCAGGCTCCTTTGTTCATCGCCATCTCCTGCTAACTCCCACTAAGTCATTTAGTCGTCCTTTACTGCCTGGCAGTGGCTTGTTTCCCGTTTTGTACTGTGTCTTTGTGTATTCCTCACAAAACTAGCTCTGTCCTCCACCCCCGCCTCTCCATCTGTGCCACACATTTATGTTGTTTCACCGCAGTTACTGAAGCACACATCCTGTTCACTGCCAGGTGAGGCAAACTAGCTACACACACACACACACACACACACACACACACACACACACACACACACACACACACACACACACACACACACACACACACACACACACACACACACACACACACACACACACACACACACACACACACACACACACTCTTCCACAGTGGGCTTATGTTGAGCAGTGGTGCATGTAGATGCCATTTGTTAGTTGACATGTCATTGGGCAGCTGTGGGTTTTCCTTCTTGTTTTCTTTGTTTCGTTTTTGTGCGTCAGGCCCTCTGGCCTTCTGTTGTTATTTCCAGATGTTAAATGGCATATTTTTAACTGAATAGCATTTTGCCCCAGCCTAGTAGACATGTTGAAACTGCTACACAGGGGATTGGGATGCCTGACACCTAACCCACCTGTCAACGGCTTGAAAGCGTTTGGCAGAACTGCACGTTTTGGGAAAGTAGTCAGATTGTTGTGTGTGTTTGTGCAGATGGGCCTTTGTCTGAGTAATTGCATTAGTTTCTTTGCCGTTATTTTCTTTCTCCCACACCGTCTCTTCTCCCTCTGGCCCAGTTGCTCCCCATCGTTTGACCAGGGTATGTGGATGAGCTTTGGCCTCCTGTGTGGCCGCGGGAGGCCTGAATGTCAGGGTATATGGGAAGGGGGGGGGGAACCACAGGGGTGCCTGAGATCACTTCTGCTGCACTCTGCAGGACTCGGCAGCTATAGAGACAGGAAGCTGTAATTAGGACTAGAGGAGGCTTGACACTCAGGAGCTTTTATTCTCTTGCTTTACCCAGCCACTCTCTCTCTCTCTCACTCTCTAGTGAGAAAGAAATGCTCCCACATTAAGAGACCAAAACTCATAATTACGTGCGGTTGAGAGGATTGTAGTTCCTCTGATGTGAGGCAATTTAATGCTTCATTTATTCACCTTCATTGCTGTGTATTTCAGTCTGTAAGCCCTCATTGAACCTAATGTATTGTACACCAGAGTATTAGAGTAAGTCAGGCTGATAATGGTGGTGTTATTTTTAATGATTGTGGTTTTTTTGTACAGCAATGAAATAAGCAAAGATATCATGTTGATGCACATGTGAAATGTTGATGAGTCTGGGTTTTTGAAGTAGTGTCACAATTGTAGTGCATTTCATTGGAGCACTGGGACAGTGGTTGATATGATGGGGACAGCTAATGAAATGCCAAACAAAAAAAAACAATAGAGCAGATGTTTATCTATTTATTTAGATAATTAACATCTGTTAAAAAACTGTGAGCTTTACTTGACCAATTTTTAGTTTGAAAAATTCTGTTTTCAAAATGAGAAAGCATTTGCTGCTTTTGCTGCCGCCAGGGGGCAATCGAGATGTTTTGGCTTTACTTTTGCGGAGCTGTCATCCATCCATCTTTATATACAGTCTATGGATGTGATTGATGATCACCATTTGGTAACATATTTTACCAAAAAGTCTGCATCAAGTTAAAGTTCGTACTGATCTTCACACTTAACAATTTCCTTGGGCGAAACCCTGGAGTATGTTTGTTTTATAAAAAAAAGAGGGTTCTGAGTCATATGTTGCGGGATCTTTGTTGTCTGAGTGTTAAGATCTTGTGCTGAGGATTTAATGAAGTAAGCTGTAAATTTGATTCTAGTGGAAGAGTGGAAAGCAGCCAACTTCTGCCCTGCAGGAGGTGTTTTCCTGTAGAGTGACTGTTTTTTTCATGCATGCGCACTCTTGACTTCGCTAATTTGTACCACTCCTCTTCTCAGGTTCCTGTTATATCCTGGAGGACACATGGTCATGAAGAAATAGAAGTGTAAATTGAGGTGAGTGTCTCAAACTTTTGCTTCACTAGTCCCCATTTTTCTTTTCTCCCCTGAGCAGTTTGATTTTGAGCTTTCGTCTTTTACAGGCCCTCCAGCTGACCTCTTGGCTAAAGTCCTGGCCGTGGGGCTTTGTTGTTGGTGGGCCAGCTGAACAGTGTATGTGAGTGAGAGGTAATGAAGTCCAGGATGAGGCAGTGGCGGAGGCTAGTGCTGGTGGGAATGCTGGCCTGGGTACTCCTCTTCCTAGCCCTCCTCTCTTACTTTCTGGATGCTCGTGTGAATGAACCCCTGACCTCAGTTGGCTCTTTACTCTCCCAGCACCCTGACACCCGTCGCCTAGCTTCTATACAGGCCTCCCATCAACTACATGCCAACCTGGGCTCCCGACCTGAGCTGGTTTCCACGTTAACGACAACCTACCCTGGAGATAAGCCAGAGCCGGAGCCTTCTGCCAGCTCTACGACCCCAGAGCTCAGCCTGGAGGCGAGCCACAGCCCCAACAGTGCTCCCTACGCCATTTATGGTAGCCAGGAGACCAGCCACCAGGACTACCTGGACCCACAGAGCCTGGCTGCCTGGTCCTCCTTTGGTACAGAAAATGTGGGTTCTCACTCGGACCCTTCAGTCCAGAGTCGTGAGAGAACTTCCCAGACAGAGTACCAGAACCACGTCAGCACCACACACTACCACGGTGGGGGGGAAGAAGAAGAAGAAGATGAGAGGGACAACGAAGTAGAAGAACTAGAAAACAGAATAAGGGTTACAGGAGGCAGGAGGCTCGGTGGTGACTCCTCTGATCTGGATGAATATTACTTCTCCAAGTCTGCCTCTGTGGTGCAGAGGTTGTGGCGGGGTCGTGTGTCCGCCGGCATGCTGAGTCCTCGGCTGCAGCGCGCCATGAAGGACTACGTTAGTGCCAACAAACACCATGTTTCCTACGAGGGGCATCGCAGTGCCGCCCAGAGTGCTAAGGAGCTGCTGTGTCAAATGAAAGCCCAGGCCCAGCTCAGGACAGTGGACGGGTCGGAGCAGCCCTTCTCTTCACTTGGTTGGGCTCGTCTTGTGCCGTCTCTTCCCCTAAAGCGACTGCACAGGCGGGAGAACCAGAGTAGCTTCAAGACCTGTGCAGTGGTCACCTCGGCGGGTGCCATCCTGCGCTCAGGACTGGGCAAAGAGATTGGTGAGTAGAGAGGAAAAAAGATTCTGAGTAAGAGCCACAGGGCTTCTTTTGTTATTTTGTTAAATGAAAAAAGGGTTTATAGAAAAAGCAGTTTGTATTCTTGGAAGCGAGGTATGGAAAAAAATAGTTTTTTTTTTTATCGGTACAAAAACTTAATAATGATAAAGAAAAGGTAATCATACCCAGCCTGACAATTGACAAAAGAAAAGATAAGGTATGACAAACTTTAACCAGAGATATAAGCTGAAAGACTGGAAAGACCAGAGGATTTTTACTCTTTGTGATCAGACTGCTGGCAAAAATCTGCTATACTTTACCAAGAAGCTGCGATTTTCATTACACCCCACAATAAACTGGTCACTAAAGTTTCCGCTCCACTTCAGAGATGAAAAATAGATGAGAAGCAGATGAGATGTAAATGAAAACAAAATCAACTCTGTATGGATGAACGAGCAGACTTTATTTGGTTCAAGTTTGCACTAAATTTGAATGAACTTGTCACTTGAACTATTTTTATGTTTTAGATTCTCATTTTGTTTTTAATTGCATGATTTTTTTCTTTTTTATAATATAAATAATTGGCATTGTTGGAGGGCGATCCTGAGATTTTCTTTACTACAGTAAATAATAATACTATTGCCAACAGAGAAATAGTTGTATCATAAATTCTCAAATAATATTTTTTATTTGTGACAGAATATTATTAGAGACCAAAGCCTTAATGTTATTAAGTGTGGGTGTCAGTTTACACTAACAGCAAACATGGCAAATTAACTCAAGATCTTTAATCCATTTCAAATACAAACACTCCTATCGGGGTGTAATTTTTTACTTTAAAGTATTTTTTTTTTTTTTACTTCTTCAAAAAGTGTAGACTTTCGTTATGAGCAGCTTTACATCATAAAACGATACAAAGCATAGCTACTGTATAGCTCTACCAGAATAGTACTGGTGTAGTCTATGTTCCACTTCCGGGATTGCTCCGTTGCCGTCGGAAATTCTGCCGTATTTCACTCTTTTCAGCCAGATGTCTGTTACCTTCGGTTTTGTTTGTGTTGGAATTTTAAACTCCGGTGGATTTATGAGGACTATGGTTAACTGCTCCTCAGATCTCTGCAGGGTAAATCCAGACAGCTAGCTAGACTATCTGTTTAATCATGAATTTGCTGTTGCACGACTAAACAACTTTTGAACGTACACATAAAACCAGTTCTTTCCCGAGGCTATTTTGCAGCTGCACCGCGGCTTTTCCCAGTGCTCAGCGCCGGCCATGACGATTGTGATTGGTTTAAACAAATGCCAATAAACCAGAGCACGTTTTCCTCCCATCCCGGAATGCTGTGTGGACTAGCCAGACCCTCCTCCGCAGCGCTGTGGAGGTAGGTCTGGCAATGTGAGACTAGTACAGGTGTAACAAGATTGCTAAGATCTGTGTTAAGATGTTTACTGTGGCTTGTCAACAACTACAGCACAAGTCCAACATAATGAATCAGGTAGTGGTTTACCATACTAGTAAGTAAACTAACTAATTTAGCTTGATCTGTAATGCTTTGCGCACAGTGGCCCGCTAATGCTGCATTATAAAGGTCAACAAATATCCACATGTACGCCGGCAATTGCTGATTAACTTGTCAAGCTGATCGTGAGAAGGCTTGAGTGTGTGCCTAGTAGGGTGTATGTCGTTGTGTTTGAATGTGTGTGCTCTTGGTTTACAGAGTTTGGCAGCTATTTGGTAAGTGGGGAGAGTGTGAACTCAATGACAGATGGCTCACTAGAAAAAAAGCTGAACCCCCTCTGGTAGCCGATCAGGCTCCTTCACATCACATAGAGCTTCCTTGCATTTCCTTTTGAAATCTGCATCTCAAAGCAAGCAAGATCTTTAATACGAAGAGCTTTGGCTTTATGAATTATGTTTCTATATTTACATAATATGTCGATATCCTAACAGCGTTCTATAGACACTAGCTCCAGTTAACACTGTCCCAGAAAGAGAAACAGAGCAAACAACTATCACTGAAAATCCAATGCAGACAAGTGTTGCAAACCTGCAACTGCACTTGACCCTGTGGTAAGAGTAGGATTAACTTGTGATGCCGTGCCAGTGAAAACATCAGCACTGCAGCCTTTCGACACTGATGCCTCCACTCGCTGCAGGAAAAGTTCTTTTGTTGCAAAAGAAATCCGAGCATTATAAGGTCAGATTTATTTATAAAGCTGTAGGTGAATCACAGACCTCCAAGTGAGGTTTGGATTATTGAATATTAAGGTGGTTTTGGTATATCTGCTAACTGTTTTAGTGCTGGAGGATGAAGAATATTTGACTGCGTGGTATTCCCTATTTTTAGAAGCAAAGAAAAGAGAGGCAGTTTTCAGCACCAGGCCTTGGACTTAAACTCGGCAGGTGCTTCTAAATCTCCCCCATGTTTGTTTTTGGTTTCAGTCCAATAATGTGAACCAAATGCACATGCTCATAACCAACGGAAGTGAACGTGCATTTTCAAAACCACACTTGCATAATTGTTTTCTTTGTTTTGAGCATGCATACCGTGTAAAAAATAAATAAATAAAAAGCCATTCTAAGCCTAACATACACTATCAGAGAGTCATTATGAGAATATAGAAAAGTTGTCAAATCAAAAAATTGTAATTCATGACCGTTTATTCTCTGAGGGCAAACGCATACATCTTAATGTCAGGGTATTGGTTCTGTGTGTCATCATCATGGCGTTCAGTTCTTAAGAAAAGAGATTTTGCATTGACAGGGGGACTTAATGACTTGACAAATTAGATAAATGTTATAGAGCTGATTAATTATTAAACAGTGTTGGAAAAGATTGACTTTGTTACATTAATTCTCAGGCTCAGCCTCAACAGGAAATGAAACTGCATCGATCCCACTCCGTCTTCTCACCGTGCTGTCCTTCTCAAAAGGCTGCACTGCATCAAAACCAACGTTAACCTACATTATGCAGCTGTGAATTGTGACAAATAGCCAAAAGATGAATGTGACCATTGTACTCTTTTTCTGTGCCACTTGCAGGTTGGCTGACATTTAGATTATTGGGTTTCTCTCATTGGCTGCAGCACAGAGTTCGTCCTGTGAGAGCTTTGTAACTGAGGTTTTGGTTCAGTTCAATGTCATGCGTGTGATGTGTGGCTGCCATCATGTGGTGAACAGGAAAAACTGCATCCCCAGTGCAAAGTAGGATGGAGAAAATAACAGGAACATGTTAAATGAATCAGTGAAATGCCCGGCAACAAATTTCCTCCTTGTGAAGTTTATAGTGTTTATTGCTTTTGACACTTCAAAGTTTTGACTTGAATTTCCATTTTTTAGGTCATAGTTTTTGGTAAATATACTGTTAGGATCCTTCAGTCTGTACTGGTGATGCATCAGCCTACCCATCTTTGTTAATGTTGGGGTTTTTGTGCAAAATTGGCTCATTTTACATTTTTAATTTTTTTAATGCAGTAAATATGACTAATTTGTGGTGTTGTCTTTGTAACTGTGATTTACCAAATGTCTGATTGGGTGCCCCCCAGTGGCAGAATTAAACAAAGACACTTGGGTAGACGTCCTAGCAGATCTGACCTGGGGACACTGGGATATAAAGGGTTTAGTTGCAACACATAGATTTAACTGACTTTCTCTGGGATTATGTCCTTTTTCTACAATCAAAGTGATGCCATCAGAGGAATTTAATTTATAAATGCATACATCTTCAAGTGGCATTCAACTTGAACCAAATGTATTCTCTTATGTTGCTTTGCTGTTACTTTGTACTCCCTCCCACTATCCATCCGTACCATAGAGTCTCTACCCACCTTTAAAACCTCCCTCAAAACCCACCTATTCCGAAAGGCCTACCCCACATGACTCCACTCCCCGCCAAAATCATGGATAGATTGCTTTCTTTTCATTTTCTATCTCAATCTTTTAAATGTGTTGGTTTTAATTTAATTATATTTGACTTTGTAACTGTATTTTTGCTTGTTTTAACTGTAAGGTGTCCTTGAGTGCTATGAAAGGCGTCCATAAATAAAATGTATTATTATTATTATTATTATTATTATTATTCTCCAGTATGTGACAACACAGTATTGTCACGCTGCTCTGCCTTTAGTCTTTATATTCTGATTGAATGAAGACAGAAAATATAATACTCTTGAAGCCAGACTCTTAACAAAGAAACTAGCTACTACACTCCAAGACTGCGCAAGAACTCCCTGCCCAGCTACATACACACACTCTGTTGACATTTTAATAAATCAACTGAAGACATACTTTTTCAGGCAGGCATTCAGTTAATGTTAATGTTAACCTAGTGCTTTTTCTGCTACCACTTTTACAACTTTTATTTTACATCTTCAGAACCGCAGCATATGCCTGCTGGGTTTTCAGGCTGAACACAATGGCTGAACAGGTTCCTAATGTAATTGGAAAAAGAAATAATAGAATACCCTTTAAAAAAAGTCAGCAGTCATCTCAGTTAATAACCTAACACAAAGCTAATTCAAGGTTGCCATCTCAGAGGACACATGGTAAAGTAATAACTGGAGCCATTATTGATACCAGAATAGTCTAATTGTTTGGCTAAAAAATTTTTATTTACTGCCACACATCCAGCAGCCTGCTTATGGCATTGTTTGCCTCTTCTGATTTTATTTGGCATCAGGCATGGATGTTGGCAGTCACACTTTTAAACATAAAAAGACACCTTACTTGAAGTAAATAAATCACAACTGTAGAATCAGCTACGTAAGGTCAGTTATATTAAGTTGTATCAGCTATACAAGAGGTCTAACAATCAACATATCTATCTTTGAGTTGAGAGGAATGTAACATGTCAGACATGAACCAACTGCATCAACAGAGGAGCAGTGGGCTCAAGTTTAATCTTAGACACGGACAAATGCACTTTTTAGCTTAAATTAATCCAACTCTTGATGACGGAGTATGAATAATAGTGCTGTGATACTTTAGTTTAATCACTATATACTGTATGTCACAAGCTTCACGTGCTTTATGGTAGTTTTACTTGAGGTTTACTTTGAACTATTAATATTATAAGCTCCCAGCTTTTAAACCTGTTGATCCGCTAGTAATGCAGTAAACACGATGTCACCAGAAATCAGAAACTCCTAGTCCTTGTCATGAATACTAGAAATACAGGAGTAGTGCACTCTTGACTTGATTTTATGTATGGGATTGTACACATACTTAAAGAGGATATCAATTCACTATTTAAGTGCTTGTGCACATTTGGTTATCTGGAGTGCCTACCAACCCTCAAACTGTGAAATAAGACAACCCATTCATTTTAGTGGGCTGTCTAGATGCGTTGAAATCGCTGAAGTCGTTGAAGTCGTGGATTTACAACTTCCGTGTCTGTAACATGATGCCATGCGGCCCAATAAGACGTTTCCCCATATACCTACATAGCGAAAGACACGTCTGTAAATCTGTAGGTCTGTAAAGAGACGGGCGCTTCAGACAGGGTGAATACAGGTATATTCAGAGAGACAGTATGAATATTGTTTGTATAGTATAGCATGTAAACGTGTAGTAGAAACCCAAAATACAAGTATTAACCTCAAAATGAGCATGTCTTCTTGAATAAACTTTTACTTCAGTATATTGCAAGATGATATCGCTATTAAATGCTGCTAAACAAATTCAAGAACGTTTCTACAGTATATCAAACTCCTTACATCAACCTTTTGTGTAAAAAAAAAAAAAAAAAAAAAAAAACTATTTAAATTCATCCTGAACTTAAGGCATTTCTTCTTGAAAAAGTCTGATATCAACTATACTGCTCATACTATTGTGCTCATTTGCTTGTTACTAAGTTGTAATGCTTTTTTCTAAAAAATAAATAAATGAAAGAAATGCGAAGTGGCTTTTGACTCATGAGAAATTGTAGACATAGACATAAGACAATAATTGCGAAAACAAGGTGAGGGTTGACTATCGATCCTGGTCAGGTTGAGGTTAATCTAGACCAGTTTTATACCTGGGGGTTATGGAATTATGATTTAAGAGATAGTTTTTTTGTTTTTTTTTACTATTGATATTTTGGTATATTTTTTGAATTGGGTATGTTTTTTGAATTTCTCTGGAAGTACTTGATAGTTTTAAACCTCTAGGGCTTCTCGGAGAAGGACTCAAATGATCTTTTGATGAAACTGCTCACCACTCTGCTGCCTGTAATGTGGGTCATGAGAAAGGCATCACTTTATTTTAAGGGGTCACAGTTGGACAAGATGGAGAATAACTGGCTACGAGAAAAAAAAAATCCATAGAAATGATTTGTCATGAACTCAATTCAGGGGAAGGGTACCCTGTGGCATGTTACATAATTGATGTCAATCAAGCAGTCTTAGTGAGTTTCCTAACACGACGATACTTACAGTATATAGGCCTTTCTATTAGCATTCATGAGTAGGCTTACAGTAATTGTGCCCTGTTTATTCTGTAAAAGTAGTAGCAGCACTATAACACAAACTATTCTTTAATAAGAACCACAAGTATATGTAGTTAGATAATTAGCTGATAAAAATATACAATAGGCAAAGGCACGTTCATTTATATAGTACAATTCATACACAATGCAATTTCAAAGTTATTTACATTCTTTTCAAAGAAAAAAAACAACACTGATAAAAGCAACACTAGTGATGAAAACATCACCATCAAAAAACCTGAAACACTACAAACTAGACGAACAATGATTTATTATGTTTCATTACTGTAACCTCATATATAGATTACAGTACTGAAAAAAAATTGTTTTAACTGCAAGTAAAAAATAAATCATGTAAAAATGGATAATTAATGAAATAAAAATAGATAAGGAAATAACCTTAATAAATGGAAATAATGATTATATATATATATATATACATATATATATATATATATATATATATATATATATATATACACACACACACACACACACACACACACACACACACACACACACACACACACACACACACACACACACACCTCAGATGAGTGGACAAAGAACGATCCGTGCTTTAAGAAAACCTTCTTGAAAAGCCATCAGTCTGGTGTGGCCCCGTAGGGAATAGACGTGTTTCCAGTATTCTATTGGAGCAGGAGGGCAGACTCAATGGCAAACTAGTCAGCAGGTTTTGAGTGTTTGCAGTAGGTCGTTTGTTGTGAATGCCAATCTGTGTTGTTAACAGTCGGCTGGCGGGAGTGATAAAGGAGTATTAGAGCAAAAGCTGGAGGATCATCCATTCTGGTGTCAGATCAATGCACGTGGAGGAACTGTCGGACTGACCGATATATCAATAAACAAGTTTCTAATTATTACTATAAACATCCATCAAGCTGAGGGTTTCATGTTGGTGTGTAAACTGCGAAGGATGAACAAAACAAACAAATCTGGACATAGTATTAAAGATGAAACTGTAATGTTTTCTTTATTAGTGGTGGCTCATCAGTTACAGGAGCTAACCACTAGAGAGCACTTTGGTTATGTCTGTGAGCCTGACAGACATCGTTGTTAACACTCAATGTGATTATAATTTACATCACTGCAGTCATAATGACGTCTGCCACAAAGACTTTGATGGTCTGTCTGACTACAAAAAGCAACTACCGTTGGAAGTCATTCAAATGCCATTTAATGTAGTTTTTTTTTTAAGTACCCCTTCAAAATAAAAGCCTAAACAGCAATTCTAAAAACACTTGTGACTACATCAAAACCTTGATGTACTGCCTCGCTGATATGAAACCAGATTTAAAATTGCTGTATCTTTTTCTCGGCCTGTCCTAGTTTGCATTCATCTGAACAACTCCAGGGCTGGGTGTCAAACCTCAAACACCAAATAATGTGTATTGCCTGACATTAAAGAACCGTTCTAGAGGTTTTTGTGGCAAAAAAAACCTCAGCAAAGTAATTGGAGGGGTAAAAATGAATTTTGGTACCATACTGATATATCAGTATGGTATCATATATATATATATATATATATATATATATATATATATATATATATATATATATATATATATATATATATATATATATACATACATACATACATACATACATACATACATACATATATGTGTGTGTATGTATATGTGTGTGTATATATATATATATGTGTGTGTGTGTGTGTGTTTGCGTATGTTCCTGTGTATTTACACAATAACATGTACATGTGATGTGGTCTGTGGTTTTTCTTTTAGATACTCATGATGCAGTTTTACGATTCAATGCTGCACCTACAGAGGGATATGAGAGAGACGTGGGCAACAAAACCACCATCCGCATCATCAACTCACAGGTGAGCGAGAGTCTGGCACGCATGATGCATATACATTTATTATTGATTATAGATGTATACCTCAAAGCTGTGTCGCTGAAACACGTGTAAAATGTGGAGTGCCAAACGTTAGAAATATAAATGATTTATGATCCACTTATTTCTTGACATACAGTTACAAACATAATTGTGTCGGTGGCACTGGAAGACTATCCTCTCCAAAGTAAATGTTCTCCTTGTTTTAACAACGCATTAAACTACAGAAAAGTCTCATCTGTCAGCCCGAACCTGAACGATCCCTGTGTTGTTCAATTAATTCGGTTAAAGCTGCTCTAATCAATATTTGTATTGAAATGACTGTGTCATGTGAAAGGTGTCGCTTGAGGTGGCTCGGTGGTTAGCACTGTCTCAAAGCAAATAGACACTGCTGGGTGCTGAGTTTGCATGTACTTCCCCTGGGTGCTCTGGTTTCTCCAACCACCAAAAATATGAATGTTAGGTAAGTACTCCCGTCAGTGGCCCCCTGGCAAGAGAGCTGTGGATGTCATATGCTTTACAAAATAAGATGGGTTTAATGCAGCGGACATATTTAGTTTCTATGTATGTAAGTGCTTAGAAATGAAAATAAAGACACCTTTAACCTTCGACAAACCTGGGAATATTTATCACCCGACTCTACAGTTCTCCTCAGCTCTGGAATAAGGGGGAAACCGCTAGCCTGGCTCTGTACAAAGGTAACAAAGTATGTGTACCAGCAACTCTAAAGCTTGATATTTAAAACGTTATATCTCTGAGTCAACGCTGGTTGCCTGGCAACCTTGCGATAATGACGAGACTGTAGAAGTTATTGTGCCGGCCCAAGAAAGAGTATAATACATAACTGCACATAAAATAACATGTTTTTTTATTTATTTATGGGGACCTTTCAAAGCAAAGTTAGAGCAGACTTGTTGTTTTTACACTTCAGTTTTGTACAGATTGATCAAACTAAATTTAATGTGTTTGTCGATGACAGCGTTTGTTATACCTGGATAGAGCCAGGCTAGTCGTTTCCTGTTTCCAGTATTGGTGCTAAGCTAAGCTAACTGTTGAATAAGCATATATTTTCCAAAATGTTATTTTAGGACATTTGGGCTTTGATGTTGATTTAGTTTGGTTAAAACAATTGTTAATACACTGTTTGGCTTAATTTGACAACTGCATATTTCCCTGTACAGATTTTGGCCAATCCTCAGCATCGATTCAACACAAGCTCAATCTACAAGAATGTGACTCTGGTGGCCTGGGATCCTGCACCTTACACTGTCAACTTACACAAGGTATGTTTTCTTTGTATCACATGATCCCCTTGCTCACACAAAACATAACCAGTTCATTAAGTTTCCAGCTCAGTTCATTTCATAAAGAAGGACAAGGCATAGTTTGTCACTCCACCACAGTTGCACTGCGGAGGAAGGTCTGGCTAGTCCACGTAGCATTCCAGGATGGGAGAAAAACGTGCTCTGGTTTATTGGTATTTCTTTAAACCAATCACAATCGTCTTGCGCAGCACTAAGCGCATCAGAAAACTCAGATTAAACAGATAGTGTGGCTAGCTGTCTGGATTTACCCTGCAGAGATCTGAGGAGCAGTTAACCATAGTCCTCATGAATCAACCAGAGTTTAACATTCCAACACAAAGAAAGCGGAAGGTAACGGACAACCGGCCGAAAGGAGGTACATCCAGTGGAATTTCTGGCTGCACAATCCTGGAAATGAAACATCGTCAATATAGACTATTTCAACTACACAAAGTGCTCATGAAATCTGCAGCTGACCCTCCTTCTCCTCCCCACCCCCCTTCTCGCTCATATCCGCTACCTTATAATTGTTATTTATAGGAATGGTCAATCATTTCCAAGACTTCTGCGAGGGCTGAAGCTTTTTTTTCTACAGCTGCAGTACCTGTTCGGAGAGAGCTAAAAAGAATAAAAAATAAATTACTTTTTCTCCAGAGGACAATATTTTATTAAGGAAATAGATTAATAATAATACTAAACAAACAAATAGTTGAAAAGAATAATTGACCAGATGTATCCATATTGAGCCTCTTATTAAGCGAAAGCAGCAGCAGAGGGTGAAGAAAATTAATTTCCCCTTGAGCGACTAATGAAGGTTTTCTTTCTTTCATGCACCCAACAATAGCCTTCTTGCCTTATGTAACGTTATAGGCTACTCAAATAGAAATGTATAGAGAATAAATGGGTGGTATCTGTAAAGCATACAGACTTGTTCCTGCCTACATATCAATAGAAACCTTTTCCTGAAATACTGCTTGTTCTGTGGTTTTGGAATTTCATATAACGTTACTCAAATAGAAATGTATAAAAATGAAAGGAGCTACGTGTAATATGATTTTTTTTGCCTAAACGGCAAACTTTTCCTAAAATACTCGGTCCTGTGGTGTTGGCATTTCAAAACTAAGGCCTGCAGTTTGCCGTAGGAGCATCGATTGACGCGAGTCAAATGACGGACGTCCATTATTGCTTTCAGTGCGTTTGAGCCTTTATTTGTTTTTCTTTGCCCATTAAAATTTTTTGTACAAGCTAATAATAGAACAACTTGCCCTTCTAAATGAACAGTAACACATTTTCAGGCTTTAAAGCGCCCATATGATCATTTTCAGGTTCATAATTGTATTTTGAGGTTTTACCAGAATATGTTTACATGGTTTAATTCTCAAAAAACACCATATTTTTGTTATACTGCACATTGCTGCAACTCCTCTTTTCACCCTGTTTTCAGGTCTCTGTTTTAGCTAGAGAGTGAGACATCTCACTTCTGTATTATCTTTGTTGGCACTTGCACATGTGCAGTAGCTAGGTAAGGCTCACATTAGCTAGCTTTCTTTCGTGAGACGTGCGTGTCCCACAGGCAGTTTGCAAGCTCCACCTCGTCTTGGCTACTAACGTAAAAAAACAGTTCAGTCGACTCGATAAGAAAAGCGGTGTCCCTGTTGTCCAATTTCTTAACGTTTTCTCTTCTGCAGAGATGAAACACTCATGAAACTATGGGCCCTATTTTGCACCCAGCGCACTTTGTACACCGACGCATGTGTCATTCCTATTTTGCACCCGACGCACAGCGGACTTTTCCCTCCACAGGCGCACGTCGGTAAATTAGGGAATGAACTTGTGCTCCCGGGGGCGGTTCAGCGAAAAGAGGAGTCGTGTTCCGGCGCAAACGTTCCCTAGTGCTATTTTGCAGTTTCAGAAAACAATTCCGCCACTGACCAGAAAAAAAACTGGTCTAAAGTCAGTGGCGCTAGTCTAAAGTCAGTGGCGTGTTATTCAGATGCTATTTTAGGGTCGCATGCTTGGCCATAATGTAGCGTGTGCACAACGCGCATACACTTTGCTCCTCTCATCTACACGGACGCAGCAGTTCCCATTTTTGCAAACCATAGCCTACATAATTACAAGGAAAAATATTAGTGAAAATGCGCTTCAGGTGTTTGGATAGGTCAGGAGGCACTTTACAGTACAGTCCTCAAAAAGTTACAGCATTCTTTGTGGCTTGTTGTGTTTTACACAACATTTCCATGAATCATGGATGTGTTGATGACATAAATGAGGAAATATTAGAGGACTTAAGGAGACGTGATGTTGAACTACGGTGGGATTGGAGACTTGAGGGTCCGGGAGCAGGTGGATGGAGATGGAGTGGGGGGGGGGGCACAGCAGGAGCAGATGGTGCGTTTGGAGGCCCACGCTCCATGGCTGCAGCAATCCTCTCCAGACTTGAGGAGATGCGCCTGAGAGGCCGCAGCAACATCGCCACCCAGTCAAGACGGGCATTTATTACTTTGCTCCAGCCCTAACGAGAACGTCTCCTCAGCTGTGAACCCGTGCGCCAGGCAAATCCGCTGTCATAATAGCAATCCGCCTTGGAACAAGCGCGCCTGCTCTTAAAGGGAATGTGAGATGACACTCTGATTGGTTTACTGCATGTTACGCCCAAACCAAACCTAGCTACTTCAGACCAACCCATTTTAGATTTGCGTCGGGCACAAGACTCATTTATCCCGCCGGTAAAATAGCAAACAGCGCCCAAGCTCCGCCCACAAAGCTACTTGCATTTGACGCTTGATACTTGCGTTTCAGATCGTAAAAATAGGGCCCCAAGTTTCACTACCCACCATCTTGGGGTTAAACAGCCTGTTTGTGTATTTTCCCTGAGTAGCCATTTTCTGTTAGACCTCCGGCCATCTTTTCTCATGGAGGCGTGACTTTTAGGCTTTTACAGTTGCATGGAGGCCGCATTCTCTTTTTTTGAAGAGGGCGCTCAGGCCGCATGTGGGACATGTGGTTTCCTTTGTTTCAGAGGTCACATGCTCTGAGATCTTTGTTTAAAAGATTGTGTTTAACCACACTGCTCGGTTCCCAACACAAAGTAATTAATGGATTAACTATGGATCTATGGAAAAGCCCAGTATTTCAGCAGGCTCTCTTTGCTTTATGAAAACAACAAATGGTAGACAATGATCTAATGTTCATTTTGTCTCTACTGGGAAATTAGAGGTGGTACAGTTGTTTTTATATTTTATGAAAGTTTTATAATAATAATAATAATAATAATAATAAATTGGATTTATATAGCGCTTTTCACAGACTTAAAGTTGCTGTGAATAGTATGAAAGGATAAATGATATGATGATGGGTTTCTGCCTTGAATGGTTGTAGTAGTACAAGTAGTGTATTACAACAGACACATACATACAGCTGGTATGCATGCAGTGTACGTCTGTTCTCTTGTAGTTGCCTCTGTACACTTATCTTTCCATTTCCTTGCCTTGCCTCCTTAGAGGAGATATATACGCACGCGCACACACACACACACACACACACACACACACACACACACACACACAGACACACACACACACGCTAAGTCATGATGACATTTTTATCTTCAGTATGCACAGTGACATTCTCAGCATGCAGTGTGGCTAAGCAATGCACTCTAAAGCAGCACATCTGTGCAGAGGCCGGTGGAAATGTAAACACTGTAAGCTCATCTTAGAAACTCTCCAGCATGTCAATATCCACATCATGTCTCTTCGACTATAATTTTATGATGCTTTCTCCCTCACACAGCCGTATAACATTAAAACATCCAGTTATACCAGGAGTATTTGTTCTCATTTTTTCTCGTTGCCTTGGAATAACAAAAGTCCTTAAAAGGTCCTTCAGAAATCCAAGGTGGTACAATTTACTGAAAATCACAGTTTCATCTATAGTATGAAAAGGATCAATTATATGATGATAGGTTTTTTCTTGAATCCATTATAAATGCTCTTTAGTTCCATGACTGACACACTGATTGCTTATAGTTTGAACCATTTTACTGTACTGAATACGTAAATTAGAATAGAATAAAATCAACTTGATTAACCATTATGGCATAAAATATGTATTTTTGTTCAATGCATACAATGTACGTATATCTACATTATTTATCTTTAGGGGTAACTACAAAAACGATATGTGAATGATGTAAATAAAACATCAGCCCACTAACTGTGAAAGAATACACAAATGAAATCACATGTACAATACATGTAGTACAAAGCCACAGCTGCTGTATGACCACACAGCCCGACAAAGCATAAAATGGCAGTCTGTTATTTTCCTTGAAGAGAAGTCATTAAAGTACAGTCTCAACATGTTTTTTTTTTTTACATTCAGTGGCCATAACAGCATTGATATTTGCAAGAACATTCTCCATTATAGTTGTAAAAAGAAAGTGTGAGATACAGTCCAAAAGGTTGGCTGTAATTTAGAAACCAGCATGAAGCTCTGATAAAAGCATGCTCTGTCCATCTGGAAAGATCTGTATTGCATCACAAGTAGGGCTGCAACTAACGATTATTTTCATTGTCGATTAATCCGACGATTATTTTCTCGATTAATCGATTGGTTAATTGGTCTATAAAATTTCAGAAAATGTCAATCAGTGTTTTCCAAAGCCCAAGATGTCTTGTTTTGTCCACAACTCAAAGATATTCAGTTTACCGTCAAAAAGGAGTGAAGAAACTAGAAAAGATTCACATTTAAGAACCTGGGATTAGAGAATTTCTGAAAATGACTTAATCCGATTATTCAATTATCAAAATAGTTGGCGATTCATTTAATAGTGAACAACCAATTGATTATTTTATTAATATTTGAAGCTCAAATCAGAAATATCAAAGTAAATATTTGTCAGAGGAATAGCAGTGAAAGGAGTCTCCATAGAGTTCCATATCTAGCTTGCATCTTGCATCATTTTTACATTTGCAGTTTTCCAACCCACTTGGAGTGTTCTTTTCCATGTTAAAATCATAGTTAACTGTTGATTTATCATTTTCTCTCAGTAAGCAGTATAAGCACATCATTATACTACTTTGTATTTACATGTAGGCCTACATCAGAGATGGCAAAAGTACTCACTTCTCATACTTAAGTAGAATACAGATACTTGTGTTAAAAAATACTCTGGTAAAAGTAGGAGTACTGATTTAACTTATTTACTCAAGTAAAAGTAACAAAGTACAGGCTTGGAAATGTACTTAAAGTATAAAAGTAAAAGTAGCCTTGCGAATGACAACCATTTTTTATGCAAAGATACCTGGACCACAAATGTTACTAGACTACAAGCTGAGAAACTTCAGTAGCCATGGAGACAAGGCTCTTTATGTATATATGCCATTGTCTACATTTTAAATGGATGTCTGCCAAAAGGCCTAAAACATCACATATATGATTATTGTGACAGAGACTGGGACTCCAGGTTAATAAGATTCTGACTGAGTAGCAAGATATGAATTCAATTGTGATTCTGTGATAAATGCGACGTATATTCCCATCCAATTAGATTGAATTTGGTATTGATGACGCGAAAAATCTCCACTGAAATTATTTGAAACTAAAGTAACGAGCCACTTTTGTAAAACGTAAGGGGTAGACAGTACCGGTATTTGTGTTAAAAATGTAAGGAGTAAAAGTAAAAAGTCGGCACAAAAATAAATAGTAAAGTAAAGTAAACATACCTGAAAAATCTACTTAAGTACAGTAACGAAGTATTTGTACTTCGTTACTTCCCATCTCTGGCCTACATAAGTATAAGTATATAAGTATAAGTAATTGTATTGCCATATCAACAACACAGTTGATTGGAATTTGTCTTAGTGCCACTCCAGTTAAAAAGGCAATACATATACATACACATAACATACAGTACATGAAAAACAATCACATAGACAATCATTCAAACCAATATAAGACTGTAAAATTAAAAAACTTGTGCTACTTTTAACTACCCAATAAAGTGTCTTGTGCAGTTCAGTAAAGTGCTTTTGAAAGAGGTTGTTTAGAAGCATTCAGGAGCCTAATAGTGGCAGGGTAAGTACTATTGCAGAACCGGGATTTTTTTGGAACATCCATGTACTTTCATTAACACATACTTCCACCCACTAAATTATCTCTTAAAGATTTCCTCTGGACACATGTTTCAAGACCTATAAAACTATTGTGCTTTGAATAATAATTTACTTCAGATACGGTCTTTCCACAAAAAAAATCAATTACTTGTAAAAGTTCTTAAAGTTACATGTACTCTTTCTCCCTCATTGTAAAATCCAAAGCTATGATATGCAAATATTTTCCAGTCTTAAGAGTTTAATTGCTGGACAAAAGATGTCTCCTACTTCACTTAAACATTGCTTGTATGTTCAGGCTTTGATCTCAGATTTAAAGTGAGCACAGAGAAACTTTCCCTCTTCAGCAAATATATATGGAAACCGTATTGGCACATACATCATTCTGCACAGTGAAGCTCAAACGTTCAAGTGAAGGAACGGTAAGAAAAAAACACATTTGAGTGGAAGGGGACTCCATTGACTCTGTGCACACCTGGTCCGCCTTTGTGCTTACTTAATTACTTTCTCTGTGGCAATGCATCATTGCCTGTTGGAGGTGATTTGGAGGGGGACTGAAGTCCTGGCATTTCATAACTACCATATTGATTTCATTTTGCCTTTTCAAACCGTATAAAACATGTTTAGTCACCAAAGTGAAGAAGAGGGAAAACTAGTAGAAAGTCAAGACAATGTTTTCACTGCATGACTCGACCTTCCTGTAACTGAGGTGTTTATCCATCTCTTTCTTCATCAGTGGTACGCCAGCCCGGACTACAACCTGTTTGGTCCGTACACGGAGCACCGCAAGCTACATCCCGGCCAGCCCTTCTACATCCTTCACCCGAGCTATGTGTGGCGACTCTGGGATGTGATACAGGGCAACACTCAGGAGAATATCCAGCCCAATCCTCCCTCCTCTGGCTTCATAGGTAAGTGCATACACGCACATGGATACATACAGCCGTTATGCATATCATGTAAGCCTGTTCTCTTGTAGTTGTCTCTGTACACTTATCTTTCCATTTCCTTGCCTGTTTCTGAAGCAGATATAGACACATGCAAACACACACACACATGCTAAGAGGTGAAGACATTTTTATCTTCAGTATGCACAGTGACATTATCAGCATGCAGCGCCGCTATGCAATGCACTCTAAGGCAGCACATCTGTGCAGGGGTTCGCGGAAATGTAAACACTGTAAGCTCATCTTAGAAACTCTCCAGCATGTCAATACCCTCTTCATGTTGGTCTCTTCTACTATAATTTAGTATGCTTTCTCACTCACGCAGCTGTATAACATAAAACATCAAATTACACCAGGAGTACCTCAGAAGCAACAGACCATTATTCTTATGGTTGAACCTCAGTATTGAGTGACACTTTGAGTGACATTAAATGTACTGACTGTCTTATTGTACTGTCAATAATCTTTGCCTTGGAGCAATGCTAGGTTGTCACATAGAAATAGAATGAAAGTAGGACGGACATTAGCATTCAAGTCAACATAGCAGGATGGTCAGAGCGACAGACATTTTTATGTGTGCCATTGTAAAGACCTGTGCAAAAAAAATCTGTCTTTTTTTAATTCTTAATTTAAATTATTTTTAAATTGTATGTCTGCTGCAATCACATGAGATATATATATATATATATATATATATATATATATATATATATATATATACTTTATTGATCCCTAAGAGGAAATTCAAGGTCCCAGTAGCTTACAGACATCACACACAACATACACATGCATCATAACAGGATGTTAAAATAACAAATAAATCCACATGAATAATATGGACAATAAAAGATACTAAATAAACTAAATAACAAATCCACATGAATGTACTAAGGGATGTATATACATTATATATATATATATATATATATATATATATATATATATATATATGTATATATGTGTGTATACATATATATGTATATACATATATATGTGTATATACATGATATATATATATATATATATATATATATATATATACACACACACACACATATATATACATATACATACATACATACATACATACATACATATATGGGAAAAGTAACTACATTTTCATACTGTGAATTGTTTTTTGAATCGAGAATCGTTTGTAAAATCGAAAATAGATTTTGAATCGAATCTTGAGCCTAAAAGTCAATATCGAATCGGGACATTTTCTGAATCGTGCACCCCTCACTAACTCATTCTATTTCTATGGTAATTTTCTTTTTAACTAGTCAAATTACCACGACAAGCGGTTCAGTGTCCGTTCTACTCTCATTCTATTTCCACGGGTTGCAACTATGCTGTTTAAAGTTACATTCTGTAGCTATATTACAATATAGTTAGCACAATGAGCTTCTTTCATTTACCACAGCAATTTAGCTACAAATATTACATATCTGTCATTGAAATGCAGCAAGAGATAAAAACCTAGAAACTAGATTTGATTTGTCTTTGACTAATGGTCTCTGTGGTTCAGATAATGTTTAGGCAAAAGTATCAAACAGCAATAAGAGTCTATAGTATAGTAATGCTAGCAGCTTTGTGAGGCTCACAATGACAATGCTTATATGCTGGTATTTAGCAGATATACCGTTTACAGTGTCCCCCGTCTTAGTTTAGTGTGTTAGTATGCTAACGTGCTCATTAACATTCATTTTGGTCATTTAGGGTCCACAGAAATAAGTCGGAAACACATTAACATAATCACCTTTTTTGTTGCTTATTCACACGTCCAATATTTATTTAGAGTTGTGTTAAGTCCAATATTCACTCTTTTTTAGCTCTGTTTTTGACCTCTACCATCTCCTGAGGGACTATTTGGCTTTTTATCTGCTAAATGCTCCACTATATTCAGCTAGTCTCTAACTGTGTGTCTGCTGTTTGGTGCTGTATAGTGAATTTTCAGACCTTTTTTTTCACTGAAAGCAGCTGCCTGCTGTGGACAAAAACAAGATTGTGACAGCTGTGACAATAAACCGCAACAATAATAAAGTTGTGGGCCGGACAACTAAGCAGTGAGTTGAAACTCGCTACAAAGCTTCATAAAGTTCAGAAGAGCAGCAGATTTAGATGATAATTCATCGGTTTATCACTACCCTTTGACGTTGTCTTTTGATATGCTGTTTTAAAGAAAAGCACGAGTAAACGCCATTAGTTTTTCAGAGACTCAAAACCGTTAAAAGGTTTAAAAAGGCTATTTGACAGGAAAACAGACCAAAAAATTACGTCCTCACAAAAACATGATTTGTTATTGACAGCATACCATTATGCAGTCAGAATCTACTGGTCAACAGTCTTTTAAGCAAAGCATAACAAATAAAGCATCAAAACAGAATGTAAACAGAACAGAACTAAAAACCAATCAAACAACACAACAACAACGTTTCCACACAAGCACAGTTTAACTACACAGGAGACACTTTGATCTCTTGCTGGAGACATGTCCGTTATTTGAGACTTAGTAAAATAATTTGTTTCTATGTCACCCATTGCTGAGTTATAAAGGAGTGCAAATGGGCCTGTGTTTTCTTCCAAACACTCACGTTACATTTCACTGCATTTATTTGGCAGATGCTTTTGTACAAAGCAACTTAAATTAAGTGTGTTCAAGCTAATTGAATACAAGAGATGGGAAGTCACAAAGTACAAATACTTTGTTACTGTACTCAAGTAGATTTTTCAGATATTTTTACTTTACTATTTATTTTTGTGCCGACTTTTTAATTTTACTCCTTAAATTTTTTACACTGAAGGTTCTCCGCTTGCAGTAATAGTTGTGTGGTCCAGGTAGCTTTGCATAAAAAATGGTTGTCATTCGCAAGGCTACTTTTACTTTTATACTTGAAGTAAATTTCCAAGCCTGTACGTTGTTACTTTTACTTGAGTAAAGAAGTTAAATCAATACTTCTACTTTTACCAGAGTATTTTTTAACACAAGTATCTGTACTTCTACTTGAGTACGGGAAGTGAGTACTTTTGCCACCTCTGTCGAATACAGGTGTAAGTAACTCTCCAAATGTCTCCATAATTTCTGATCAATTTAGAATTTAATGTACAAAGAAACTTGCAACAATATCATGCAATAACCCAAAGCAATTGTATCAAAAGAGATCACTATCACAAAAATAAAAATAAATAAAATAAACCCCTACCATGAAGAACACAATTATACAATTTTAAATAGATACTGGTTAAAAGGCAAATTTTTGTGTCAGAATCTTTAGGATTCTGCAACATTTGCACAGCAGAGCAGAGGCTGGAGTAAAGAAGAGGAAAAGACGGCAGTTACATGATGAATACATCAATCCACTGAAGATTCTCACTGAAGAAGCACAACTATTGGCATTTACAGCAGCACAATGACAAACACCAATCAACAGAGAATAGGCACTATTTTGTTTTGTTTTGTAGAAAAGATGGTTGAAGAAACAACTAAAAACAAAACTAAATAATTCACTTATGTGTAACATATTTTCACCCTGATTCCTGTGTAATTAAGAGAAAATGTACTTCGTAGATGATAACATTGACGGATGAGTTACATCTATTAAACCTTTTAATATGAACTATTACGATTTGTAATCGATCAAACTGAATATTGAAAAGATAAATAGACCTATAAACAAGGGTAAAGTACTCCATATGGCATTTTTTTTTTCATTTTGTTTTTGTCTTTAGTTCTAATTAAGGGAAATCCCAATGCCATAACACATAAATTAACAACATCAACTGTTTCAATATTACAATTCCCCTGTGCACAAAGCAAGAACCATAAATAAATGGTTTTCAGATTTTGGTGCAGAGAGCCCTGACCTAAACCCTTCAAACATCTTTTCTTTGACTGCGAGTCGGGCTGTATCACCCATCATCAGTGCCTGACCTTTACATTGTGGCTAAATTGGTGCAAAATCTTGTGGAAAGCTTTCCCGGAAAACTGGAGGCTGTTATAGCAGCATACCATGTTCTTGGTTTAGGAATGAGATCCTCAACAGTCGCAAACAATACTGTCGGTGTAATATTCAGGTGTCTGCAGACCTTAGACCATATGGTGTCTCCAGACATTTAATACTTTTGTGTCTTGTACAGTACGTAACAAAGCAGTCAATAACTCTAGGACAAACACAAGCTCACACATAAAGTACATTTACTTCCTATATCCATCATGCTTTAGTTCACATCCACGGCAGTTCGCGCAAGTGTGGCTGTCGAGCTGAGTTAATGCTCCATCGTTGAGAATATTCAGGCTCAGTTTGTGACCTTGGGGGGGGTTGTGTGCTTGGTGGCCAAGGTGTTGCCACACTGGTTGAGAGCAACAGTGGAGATGTGGGCAGTGCAGGTCACCGTGTTGCTGTAGACTCTGCGCTTCAGCTGGATCACCGTGGTCTTGGAGGGCATCGAGATGTTGCTCTTCTCTGCTGACCAGCGATCACATTGGAACAGAATCAATAAACACCTGTAGAACTGAGAAAGAGACGGAAAGACAGATCATGTGAACACAACTTAAACGGAGAATTCTTGGAATCATCAGAGATTCGTTTCATGCTATTAAAGAGACTCGGCGTACAGGTCTGTTCAGAGTTTGAATAGGCGGAAATCATGCCTTAGTGCACTTTCATGTCCTCACTACTCACAGTCTACTGTTAATGCCACTTAAAGGGCAACATGGTCCCTTAATGTCTTGTTGGACTGATAAAGGAAGTGGTCCAGTTTGACCTTTATTCAACACAGTAGTTGGAAACGTCTGAGAGCTGCTGTCTGAAATATAGGTATTTGCTCTGTGTTTCCTGAATATTGCGAAGGACTGAGTCATGGTACTGTCTTTTATTCTTTCTCTTGTCATTATTTTGCTTATGAATAAATACATGTGTACAACTTAAGGCAGGTGTTTGTCAACATCTCTTTTTGCACATTAATGGGACACATTGGTCAAGACAAATGATAAAAGTAAATAACATCTATGTAAGGGTACCTTTTTGTTATGCAAAATGGTTCTGATGGCTTTTCTACATTATCTACAACTTTGGAGATCAGTGTAAAATAAATAGAAATTGTAGTTTTGTGCTGCCTGGATATCAAAATAAACCACCAACGGGCTGTAGACACAGTAACTGCTCGAATCTATTGCACATGAAGTCACTCACTATATTATTAAAGGTAGCATCAATTATCAACGTTCAACATACATGCATTTGTCTTTGTATATTTGTATACAACGATGTCTTAAACAATTACTGCATGATATTTAAATTAACTTATAGTCACATATTCATACAGTAATATAAATGATCAATTTATGTACAAACATGTCGAATTAGAGAGTCAGTTTACTAGAACATGTATTTATTGGTTTTGAAGGACTGTTTTAAAGGCTAATGACATTTACTGTAAACTGGTCTAATACACCTTGTGGCTAATAAGATTTTATTTACATTTGGTCAGTATGTCGATAATTATGAGAAAGTTAGGTCTAGATTGGACAACTTAGAGGTTCAAAGTTTTGGATCTTATCAAAAAAACATTACAGGACCAACTGGCTTAAACAGCTGAGGAAAGGCTAAATCAATGTACACAACATGTGTATACATTCGGTAGGAAGGCTTTTGCTCGGTTATATGTGGTGACTGTGATCGAGCTGGAGAGCAACAATGGAGAAGGTGGAGAGTTATGAGCGGAATGACAATCATCAGAGACAAACTAATAAACAAAATGCCATGTTCAAAGCAAGGTGCAATGAGAAATACCAAAGGGTAAACTATATATGGGGGCTGACTGCTCTGTGTTGGCAGGATATCACAGTGTATGAAAGATACCAATGCAGAGCATGCTGAGGCAGTCAAACTCACCGTCTTCATACATAATGTATTCACTTGTATTTTTATCTTTATCTAAAGGAGGGTTTTGCTGAGTGTGGATGCTCTTTTTCCGCACAACCGAACTTCACATTTAGACTTATAATCACATTTGCATGTTTGAACTGCCCAGTGTAACTGAGTCCTCTACTTTTGACCCAAAGGAGCACGTGTAGCAGATGCTGAAGAAGACACTTTTACTTTCCCTAATCAGATGTGCATTTTTAGTATTGCTGCATGTTAATACTAGAATATATGAGGACTGGTAAGGTGTACGTACACATATGTGTACGTTAAGCTAAAAAAAAATGAAATATGGAAACATTTGAAAGGCCAATTAGTGCAGAGGTTGGAACTGGAGGCGGGAGGAGTTTGACGTCATGGCGAACTGAGGAGAAAAAAACAGAACTTGTCAATATGGACCCAAGTAGTGTAAAGTGAAAATGGAAGAGCAATGGTGGCCAGTTTTCTGGTTAGTCTCTGGACCAGATGAAAACAATGACATCTCATTACTACTGAGGTGGCCTTAAAGGAATAATTAAGAGTCTTATATATGTCTGTTAAATATAATAATACAACCAGCTAGCCATTTAGCTTAGCTTAGCTTAGCATAAAGACTGGAAACAGGCTAGCAGTTTCCCCCTGCTTCTGATCTTTATGCTAAGCTACGCCAATCAGCTGAGGGCTGTAGCTTCATACTAAACGGGCAGATACTGTAAGACAATAGTATAGATCTCTAGCTCTCAGCAAGACAGCAATACGCAGAATTCCCAAAAATTTCTAACTATTCCATTATCCCTCAACTGCTTCAGTAGAGTTGGTAAGTGGCTAGCAGATCACACTGTGGTTGTACTGGGCAGCTTTCAGGTGGGAATGTGAACAGAGAGCTCCTGAAAAAGAGAGCACTGCTAAACTTCCCAGGATAAAAAAGAAATGCTATTTAGATAAGTTAAAAGATGGCAGCCTATACTTTGTCTTACCAAGTGTAATGTGGTATTGATTTACTGATGTTAAAAGGCTCAGCGTTGTACCCTAAACTAGTTTGCAGTTGACTCTCAACTGGTTTTAAAATAAGTCATAAATAAGTCATAAAATAGTTTTTAATATAAACCTTAACACTCTCTCTCTTTCTCTCTCTCTCTCTCTCTCTCTCCCCCTCCCCCCCCCCTCTCCCTCTGTTACCATTACAGGCATCCTCCTGATGATGGCGCTGTGCGAGCAGGTGCATGTGTACGAGTACATTCCCTCCATGAGGCAGACAGACCTGTGCCACTACCATGAGCGTTATTATGATGCTGCCTGTACACTGGGTGCCTACCATCCCCTCCTGTATGAGAAGAGCCTGATCCAGCGGATCAACACTGGTCCCGAGAGTGACCTCAGGAGGAAGGGACGGGTCACTCTTCCGGGTTTCAGCACCGTCAACTGTGAAATCTGACATATGAAACCTGACCCCTCTGAGCCCGAACATACACACACACTCCGGCCTTTTCTGGCTGACTAAGGGAGAGGTGCAATAAAGCCAATGGCGACAAGGAGGCTGGAGCTTTCAAGATTCACATTAGACCCATGAAGAACATAAGCCATAGCCCTCCAGGGAGGGATCTACGTGGAGACTTCTGAAAGAATGTTTCTTCATTTAAAATGGTTTACTAGGCCAGAGACTGGCAGGTAGAGTCTCCAATATGAAGCCGAAAAAGACGTTTCTCTCTGCTTTAGCTGAGCCACGTTAGCTGTGGAGCTGACTAGGGTAGCAACAGATAAGTGTTTTTAGATAGAAAAATGAATTTTCAATAACTGGGTATGTGTCAATGGTGTAAACTCTGTGTTTTTAAATCGTATGGGTGGTTCTCCACTTGAAGGAAATGCCACCATTTATAACGTGGATACTTGTGATTTTTCTTTTTTACTGGTCCAAAGGGTTGTGAATAAGCAAAGAAGTCATCCACGCTGAATGTCATAAATGCAACATACACTCACAAATATACAAACATTCACACTACATAGAGCAGCAACTCATGCAGAAGATCGCACAGTGTAAAAAGACGTTTTTTTCTCCAGAGAGACGGGAGTCGAGCTGTTACACCAGTAACATTACGCTCTGCAGCAGGTGTTGCCATTCGACATATCTTCTTGTGAAATCCAACATGTTTTTTCACACTTATAAGACCTATTAAATTACCCTCCTGTGCATGCCAACTTGCCAGCTCACTACCACCTGTATGTCGCTCCTTGTTCATACTTAAATGATTCCTCATTCAGAGTCAAGAAGCCTGTCTCTCAGTTACTAGCCCACAGGAAGGAAGACACTGGTTGCCCTTTGTGGATTCATCCTACCAATATTAACATTTTTTTTTTTTTTACTGACAGCGTCATTAAATCAAAGTGAATGGGGCCTAAATGGATCTTCAGAACAAACTGGTGCTCAGAACAGCTGTAACCCTGTGCCTAGTGGTCGACTGAACACGTTCCTCGGGTTGCCTTGTGACTGTTCAGGTACATGCAGTACATACTGTGGCAGGATGCAGGTGTGTAGCAGTTGATATTGCGGTGTCAGTGAGCTGTATCAGGGGATTCTCAGCTCTGCCTTCGGCAATCACTAGCCCCTGTTTTTGACAGTCAGTTCACTCTTTATTGAATGTAATTTTCCCACTACGTGTAATGGCCAAACCCTCCCTGAAGTTCACCAGTGCAGTACAGTATGGTCTGCGCATGTGCAGGGTTATTTCTTTATCATGTAACACGATAAAGTTAATTTTCTGCAACTGTTAATGTCTCATATTTGCTGAATTCTTCTTGATTATAAAAGAGGAACTTGAACCGGTAATATTAGCAGATTTGCTTTGTCTCCAACTAGGATGGTTTTTATGATTACAGTCAGTTAGTGCCACATGTACGGCAAGCTCTAGCGGTATTAGTTCAGCGTGGAGAGGAAGATTGGTTTGTGATTTTTGCTGCAGACATTCAGAAAAATCTTGCCTATAACAGAGATTTCTATTGCTAAGTGTGCTATTCAAAATGTTCTTGTGCCATTGGTTGTGGTTCGATATAAGATGTGAAAACGTGTCTCCGAAATGTTGCTTTGAATAGTCTGATGTATGTTGAATTAGATCTGTAGTAGTATCATGTAGATGATTCTGGGGCTTAACATTACTTGTTGTTGAGTAGGGCTGGGTATCATCCAAAATGTGTCAGTAGTTCTACAAACAAGTACAGTGCTGATACCAAAACGATGCAGTTTTTTAAATGTACAAAACACCCATTTTATAACTCAGGCAACACCTGATCAAAGAAAAGAAAAAAAAACACCTGAACAAGTTTTTGGTGCAAATGTTCTATATTTGACAGTCGGGGTGGGCGATATAGATAAAAACCTCTATTATTTTATTTTTCAACATTGACTGTATATCGAGATATAGTAAATTCTCTGGAAATTATGTTGAGAAACTACACTCAGTTGCCAGTTTATTACAGAAGGTACACTTTGCTAAAACTAAGTCTAGTAAATAAATATAAATTCATTAAAATAAATCGTAGTGGACAAAATATTAGAAACACTTCTCAGATATATCACTATAATGCAGTACAACTCAACAGCACCACAAACTACAGCCTATAAAATGACCATACAATTGAATCAACATCTCTCTAAAACAGGATTTATGGCAGAGCTGTGGTTCATTAGACAGCATTACGTTTAGCTAGGTGGAAAACTGGAATGTATGTATGTATGTATACATGTAGATAAAATAACATTGACATGACATGACAAAGGTACTTCATCACATTGATGCAAAATTCTGTACGTCTAATATTGCCACAAAGCAGTTGCCCTCATTGATTTGCAGCTGCTTTAGTAGAAATTGTATAGAAATATCTCTGACAGTTGACAAACGTTCTCACGTTAAATATATGGTCATATCGCCCAGCCCTACTCGACAGTTTTTAATACTAAATGTAATGGACGCATTTTGAATACAAAAACGTAGTGAGGTTTGATACCCAGCCCCAGTTTCAGGTGGATTGTCTGACATGTCATTAGAAGATTCTTGTAAGAAGGAACCTGGTAAAAAGTGGTAGATGACTGTAACAGAGGTCTAAAAAACGGACTATATAAAACCATTTTTTTTTAACTTAAGGAGATTTAGCAATTATTTTGGATCATGCCGGTTTTCAGCTCTGCTGTAGGTTTTATGTTTCTCTGTTGAGATAAATAATCAAATGTTTTATTGCTTGTGATTGTAACACACTGAAGGTGAAAAAACCCCTGAACATATTGTACATGTACTGAATATTTCTAATAACTTGGATTACTTTCCAATGCACAGAGCATGCAAATCAGGATCAGGGGTAAGAGTCTTAAACTGTCTGTGCTGTACCGTGCTGCAAGTAGACACCATTGTCATTAATGTTGTGAGAGGCAATTGTGCTATAAGATTATTTCTTTTCTTAAGTGTTGTTTTGCAGATTTTAGTGCATGTTTGTGGACAGGGAATCACATTCAGCAGTGGTGCCACTGTAAGTAGTTCCCGGGGAGCACTTGATTAAGTGCTATGCATTCTGGCAACTTCGTCTTCACATCTTAATATTGTGCCAAATTCCATTTTTAAATATGTCTTAGCAGACTCTAAGTAATAGCAGAACTTCTAAGGTGCTATTGCTTCTCTCTGGAATGTTTTATGGTGGGATTTAATGGGAATTTTAATTCTCTTTAAGATATCAATTGTATTGCCAGGATTACATACAGGATATTGTGCTAAAACGTTAGTGGTGAGATTAGAGAAAAATCCATGCCACTGTTTATTACGTTTTTCCCTCTCAGCCTCTTTCTCTCCCATCTTCACTCCCGAGGCCTAGTTTTGATGCCATATTTTTACTCAGTAATGTGGGAATTTCTGCACCACACTGCCTCTAAAGGATTGTTTAACATTTTAAGTTTTTTTGGACATTTCCCTCCTGCAGCTTCCTGCAGTACTCATGAAAAGAGGAAGAGAAAAAAAATGCATCCATAGCTGAACATAATAAGAGTGAAAGTCCTGTTTATACTCCCAACAGCCTTAGGGTGTTCATCTGGACTTTGATTTGTCAGTGAATTCTCTTACACTTGAATTGATATTTAAATAGACCATTTGTATGATTTCAGCTGTTGTAATTTGTCTTTTTTTACTGTGTAAATAAAGCTGTCGTACACGTCAAACTGTCCCATTGCTGACTCACCTGTTCGTTCATGAATATGTAGATGAGAGGGTTGATGACAGTGCTGCTCTTGGCCAGTAGCGAGGGCACCACGCTAGCCACAGGAGTAATGATGTTGGGAGGGCCGAATGTTGCCATCAGGGCCACAACACCATAAGGCATCCAGCACAACATGTAGCAGGCCGCTGTGGTCAAAACCATAAACAGTATGTGGTACTCTCTCCTTCGAGAGGCAGTCTTCCGGATCTTACCCACCTGAGAGTCAGAGAGGGTCGATGAAGAAAGCAAAACGAGATCTTATAGTTAAAAACCTGTGTTTAGAAGTTTTCCATTCACTGAAAAGATTGTTTGTAAAGCGTGACAGTTTTTATTCATTTCCATCTTCCTTGGCAGCCGGTGATTTCCCTAAAGGAACTCTCCTTGGTTTTTCCATTCAAGGATGTTCTGACATCCAAGATTCAGGATTGCTTGTCATCTGTTTCAGAAAAGGAATCAATTGCCCTATCATGCAACAAAAAGAAAAGTGATGAAACGCAACGACTTGTTTATTGTGATATACAGTACATAAACTTTACTTTGGAATGACATCACACACTTTACAATAGCTTTTCTAGACTGGGAAAGTTAAAACCTTCTAATTGGACACCAGGCTGATTGGAGGCGCTGTACCGACCCTCTCTTAACACATCAATGATCAGGTCAGGCAGAGTTCTGATGTTAAAATTGCACTAGCAGATTGTGGTCAGCTGTTTCATTCAAGATTTTAAAATTTCACAATAAGTGGCTCATTGACCAGTTGCCTGGCTACCAGCTGGCAAAGACCACCCAATTGTATTCATACAGTTGCATACAGAAAGCTATATAACCTGACACGTCTCAACTCTCCTGATATGCATTTTCCTCAACCACCCCAACCTCCTCTGAATGTGCTGAGCTTCTGCATTGACCCTACCAAGACCAAATGTTATATGTGTTTGCTAATGGAGATTACTTCTCACAGCAGAGTCATTGTTGCTGTTCGGATTCTTCAAAAGCTTCCTCAAAGAATTTATGGCAAACGTTTTCTGTACAACCGTTTGCCATAAATTCATTGACATGGGTGTTTTTGGACTACCACGAGCATGCAACAAACTGGAGAGTTGAAGCATCAACAGCAAAAATAGACTTTGTACTGAAAACACTAAGAGATACCTACTTGATTGGTGCGCAGAAATGGGCTGAGGATTTTGCCAACCATCACTTACACTGATATTTCTCAAAGGAAGGGTTCTCTTTGTGGCCAGTGCCAATGCTGTCAGGGGCCATGTGGCATGTAAGAATTATTTTAAGATGGACTTGAAATAATGTACACTTATCCTTTCACAAATACCTAAATCTCTTTTACAAGAACAGGAATGCCTACATTATAAAAAGCTGAGGGCCAGCTTTAGCATGGGAAGCATCTTTTGTGATCACATTTAACATTTATCAACATTTATTCACAAGATCTTATCTTTATTTCACACAAGATCTTATGGTTTATATATATTTCTTTTAATGTTCATGCCGTGAGACTGGGTTGGCTAGAAACACCAAACTTGGCCCAATGACTTGAAATTATGTATATTTAGTTCCCAAAAAACATGAGTCCAATCAGCCACCTGGTGACGCTATAATTGATGATGAAAAAAGCGTTTTTGGAAAGGCTACGCCACTCACAGCTTAAGTCTGATTGACTTGAAATTTCTCACACATATGCAACTCAATGTGTGCTACTAAAAAGCCTCTTGGACTCTTATTTAGCATTGTATGCTAAATTATGCCTTTTCTCAAGTTACTGTAAACTGGAACAAGCTAGAGACATGGAAATTATCACCATAATTGATGGTGATGTGCTTATGCTTCCCGCAAATTATGATGCCATTTGGCCTGATGGTGTCGCTGTAATTTAAGGCTAACTTTAAAGGCCACGCCCCTTATGCACTACTACAACGTTCAGAGACGTTGCTCACGTCACATCTACCTCGGCAAGCTCAGTTTGCAGCTGCGCAGTAATGCTCGAGCCTAACTGAAAAGTGTCTAATAGACTTCACTCGTCTCCGTCCAGAGCAACGGGATCTGTCGGCCCATTTTATATACTGTCTATGCTTGGACCATAAAGGTCCGCCATGATGTTTTTTTTGTTGTTGCTAATTTGCATACTGTGAAAAACAGTTAAATGAATAGAACATTGTCAATTTTGATTCTATCAACACTAAAATTGGGATACAGCCTTGCGGGACTGAGATACAGATTTCTATTTGTTTTGATTGGTCAAAAAACATAGCCGCCATCAATCAAAGAACTTTGCGAAGGACAGGGTTTAGCAGAAAATTGGGCATAACAGTTTGTCCAATCATCAATAAAATTGTATCATATCTTTAGTACATCTTGAGGAATAGGCCTACGCAACGATTTTGAATGTTTAACTCATAGGGGTGCCAAAAACACAACAAGTTGTACCGCAAAACTCTGTGCCAATTTTCGTTTAAATCTGAAAAAAGGGAGCAAAATGGCGGTGCTTATTATATGCATCAATTGCATTATTGAAAGAGGTGTGTGGTTGATCTCATCCCTTCTTCAACAACAGAATTAAACCGGCTGAAGTGACTTTCTCAGCTTTATAAAGACCGAAACCAGTTCAATGCCGCTTGCAGCTTTGACTTTTGGCGATTTAGCTGCTTTCTAGGGTCGGCTGTGGCTCAGGTGGTCGCTTAACAATCGGACGGTTCTCGGGACCTGCAGTCCCATGTCAAAGTGTATGAATTTTGCTATGTAAAAGCACTTTGAGTAGTCATTAAAAATAGAAAAGCGCTAAATAAATACAGTCCATTTACATCCTTCTGTTGGCTGAGAAAGGGTTTGAATCCGAGAATCGCCGCTTGCAGCTATATTTGTGATATTTTTTATCTTATATAAAGACACTGTTTAGTTTGTTTTATGATCATGTCTGTTTAGTTTCAATGGACAGCTGCTCAGAAAGGGCTGCTTCTTGATATCAGAAAATGAAACTATTTTCTAAGTCAACGGGTTGTTTAACAAACCCCGAAACACCTTCAGCATGTGACTGTCGGCTGAAAACAGTGGGTGCATTTAGCAAAAGCTGCACATCCAGTTTCCTTTGCTGATTCTTTTTACCTATTGAGAATGATTGTGCAATTTCAGATTAATGATTTGTTTCATGAAACCTTGAATAGACTGGAGGTTTTAAACTGCAGTGCTAATTGCACAAAATTGAATACACTCTAGCCAACGGTATGTGAAATTATTAGTTCCAAAGATGTACTCCAAATGAGAAAGGGTTAGTGTGCTAAATTATAGTGGTGTAAATGTATTTAGGACTGCACAGATGGTTCAAAGAGTGACTGAACAGATGTAATAACACTGAACTGAAACCAATTCAACTAATGTGCCCCACACAGGTAATAGTTAAAGTGAAAGCAGCTTATTCAGAAGGTCATTACAAGCAGAGAATATGATTTATTTTTAGAAAGAGCCACCCAGCAGTTAGAGGATAAGACAGATCATTGGAAGAACACCCCTGAGACATGAGTCGACAGCAGTGCCAACAGTCCTGCAACAGTTCCTCCTCCTCCTTAGGGGTCAGAGGTTGTCTATTGTCTTTCTGTGTTTGTATACTGTACATGTCTTCTAATAATCTTAATCTGTATAGCGCTATAAAAAACTGAGGTCCAAAGTACTTTACAAACAAGAACATGTGTGAGTGGCTTTAGGCTTTGTCAGTGCAGCTGATCTTTCTGGGGCGTAATGTTGTGATAATCCCCTGCCCTGCCGACCCCCTCTGCTCTCAGAAATAAATAATCTAAATGGGGAGTGCTGAGGATTTAACTATTTAAAGCAAGTAAAGTCACTCCCCAAAACTCAATGCACCAGGCAGTCAGTCAGACCGACAACTTTCGGCTTGTGGACTTCTTGGAGGCTGTTGTGAATCTGTTACATTCCATGTCTGTCATAATTTAACAAAGTCTTGGTATCATAAATTGGCCTCATAAATTGTTACAATGTTTTCCCCCTGAGTATTTATCTGCATGAACTTATACTTTGAACCAATCCTCCTTTCCTCTGGTGCCCCTTTCTTATCTATTTACTCTCACATCATTGAAGTGAATGGGGAGTGATTGTTAAAAAATGTATATTGATTTGTGTGTCTCGTCAAACCATTAAAACATTGTTGAATTGAGCCCTGCTTCACGCCACTTTGTTCTCCGAGCGCTCGTAACTGCTTTCAGAGTCAACTTACAGAGGTCGAGCAAGTAGATGATAGGATACCACAAAACAATCGTGATCAGATTGCTTCATAAGAGATGAATTTATTAGGTATACATTATGCAATCAGCTATGCAGTCAAACTGAAAGAATGGAACAAAGCCCACTGTTTGCCTGAGGTATTAGCTAATATTTTGGGATATATCACATTTGTTGACTGTGGTGTGAGAGACACACATGCCATTCCAGAAGGGAGTGAACGCTACCTCTGGCAAAATACAGGAGGCTGTCTAGAGAGGAGCTATTTCTGTGGTCCCAGCAGATGAAATTAAGGTTTTTTTCCCCCAAGATATTTCTTGGTCCCTAAGAAGACCAGAAATATTGCTCAAAAAGCCACTTCCTTAGTGCTTTGCACCTGTAGAAACATAGATCAGAGCTTTGTTAAAGGGTGAAGCCTGAGTGAAATATATTAAAGATGTTTTATGGTTCATGGAACAAAATGGGCATCTTATTCCTCCACTCCACATGCCACTGAAATTCACCCTCTTTCATGGGGATGCCAATTGAGCATGCATTTTGTGTATGTCTTTGGTTTGAAGGGTTTCCATTGATGTTTTGAAACTTTTTTTCACCTCCAACATTGGAGTCAGTTGTAAATCACATGAATTCAATCTAACCACCTGCTGCTCTTGTGAAAAATCAAACTATTTCTTTAGCTATTTCTAGTTGTAGCCTACTTTCAAGCCTACTTAAAAAGTAAATTTTGGTGGATGATCAATTTAAGCAATTAGTGGTTGCAACATCAGACAGGAAAGAAGCACACACACACACACACACACACACACACACACACACACACACACACACACACACACACACACACACACACACACACACACACACACACACACACACTTTGATGTCTCTCTACCTGTTTGACTGCCCATAACAGCCTGCTATAGCAGTAGATCATCACCAGGATGGGTAGACCCAGGCAGAAAATAAAGAGGCAGATGATGTAAGCGTGCGACTGGGCCGTCTGAACTTTCCAGGACACAGAGCAGCTGGTTCCTGCCCCCTCTATATCATAGCTGCTCCATCCCAGCAGAGGGGGCACTGTCCAGAAAAAGGAGTACAGCCAAGAGCCGCCGATAGCCAGCAGAGGCTTGCGATAGCCTGGCCCACGCTTGTTGTATTTAGTCAGAGTGCTATAGCGGTCATAGGAGAGGATCACCAGAGAGACCAGCGATACAATACCTGAGAGGGACAGAGAGGTGGAGATGTGAGAGTGTTTTTCATCAAGACAATACTTAAGATATTCTACAGCAGGTATTGTTGTCATCCTGTGGGAAACATGAGAATCAGAATCAGAAAGATATTTATTGCCAGGTAAGTAGCACTTACTAGGGATTTGCTTTGGTTGATGGTGCAACAAACTATAAATACAGAAACAAATAATACATACAGTACATACTAGAGGTGCAATGATGAATTGATTAATCGATTAGTTGTCAACTATTAAATAAATCGCCAACTATTTTGATAATCGATTCATCAGTTTGATGATTTCTCTGATTCCAGCTTCTTAAATGTGAAAATGTTCTAGTTTCTTCTCTCCTCTGTGACAGTAAACTGAATATCTTTGAGTTTTGGACAAAACAAGACATTTGAGGACGTCATCTTGGGCGTTTGGGAAACACTCATCCACATTTTTCACCACGTTTTAATCAAAATAATCGACGGATTAATCGACTATGAAAATAATCGTTAGTTGCAGCCCTAGTACATACATATAACTAATTTACATTAAGAAAGAAAAAAACGGCTGTATGGGTTGGTGCAGGATGTACAGCAAATGTAGAGGGATGTGCAAAAGTTCAGGATATATAGAATGTGCAGAGGACAGGCTCTCTAGGATTATGGTTCAATATCATAGGTCCCGGGGCCTTGTTAAGGAGGCCGGTCCAGACAGACAGAAACCGAGTCATAAGCTGAAAACTGTTGTTGGGGTTTCTCAGAGTACAGTTATCTCTCACCGCCTTGCTAAATCTGTATTTTGACTCTTTAAACCAGTCCCTGTCTCCCCTCCTAAACACCTCTTCATTCACCAGCTGTCTGAGTTTGGCTGTAAACCAGGGCTTCTCAAACTGATGTATGACGTCACAACCTCTGCGTAATCATCCAAGCTGTTATTAGCAGTCCTGAAACATTCCAGTCTGTACAGATAAAATACGCCTGAAGATCCACTACCGTTTCACTGGTCCACTTCTTAGATGTCCTTGTAACAGCATTTCATTTGCTCTTAATGTCTCCCATGATTTCCACTCATTTGCAGCTAATTAGCAATAATTATTCATGTCCTAAACCATCTACTTCAGATGTAATTCTGACACGCTGACGATATTGCATCCTTTAATATGTGTTAATTAGCATCTATGTAGCACATAGTGAACCCATAAAACAGCCAGAAGATGTTGTCATTGTGCCATAGCAGAGATGTGCTGAGCTGCGATGAGTTTAGCTACATAGTGAAATAAGAGCTCCCTTTAAGCAGGCTTTACTGGTGGTGTTCTGCCTGTGGCTGTTTGTATTAGATAGAGAGACAGTGAAACCTCTACCTTTGTTCATCATAGAAATATATAATATAAATATGTTACCACATGCGCCACCTAAAATGCAAAATAACATCTCTTGTAGTGTATGTCTCTTACAGTCTAACCTTCAGACAGGGTAGATAACGTTGAAAATCTGCTGATATAACATATGTGAAGCCTTTTGAATGTTGACTCTTAAAGGAACACAGCAACTTATTGGGACTTTAGCTTATTCATCGGCTATGGAGCTGTTTCTAATGTGGTCTTATGTGTAACCACGACTATAAATATTTTTAATTTTTAATTCAATTTAGGCCATTAGTATTACCATCAGTATTTTTTTCTGGCACAGTCTGTTTTTTATTCAGTGTGGCAAGTTTGTTGTGCTTGAAATTTTGCACTCTAATTTGTTATTGTTAGATGATAACATAGACAGAGTTTTGAACAAGAAAATGGGGGCCGATTGTGTGTGGGGAGCCAAATGTAAAAATTCTGATATCATTTTATAGCTGATATATTTTGATTATTCAGCTCACTTCCCTCACATTTAGCATTTTCTTTTGTTTATAAAAGTAAAATAAAAAGATAAATGTTGAGGACTCAATCTTAATATTAAATGTAAATACTGTTAAATCTAAATATTAAATCTACCCCTAAGTGTTCAGTCTAAATGTAAATCTTAATGTTAAATGTAAAGCTAAATGTGCAAATAGACCACGGCCCTTACATTGTCCCCTCCAACACCACTGACCGTGGATCAGCCATGGGATCAGCAGGTGAATAGAATAGACATAGTTGCATATTTAACATTTAGATTAAGATTTAAGATTTAAAATTTAGATTTAGATTCCACATTTAGATTTAATATTTAGAATCAGATTTAACATAGCTTTACAACACATTGTTGACAATTGCATATAATATGTTGTTTTACACTTATTTCTGTCTCAAATGTGAGAAAACTGATCTAAATGTGAGAAAAGTGAGCTAAATAATCAAAATATATAGCTATAAAATTGTATCTGAATTTTTACATTTGGTGTCCCATAATTGTGACGGTGATGGATTTGAAATATTAAGTTTATATGTTTATATCACATAGTTTCTCTGCCTTTTTATCTATGGCTGATAAGAGCTACATGTCACTGGTTTTCACACAGTGCACACATGTTGTGATGGAGCAGCAGTCACAAAGTCCCAGCACCAGCATTGTGTCTTATGATTCTGTGGGATTTGTTGTGCATTATAAGTCACTCAGATAAAATAAAATGTATTATGTAGAGCATTATGTATTATTTAGAGCAGCTATTTGATAGAGGACTAATGCTTCCTGAAATGGCCATTTCATTGCCTGATCTTTTCAAATCCAACACTATGACCCATCTGCTGCTTTTTCCTTCTCTTTGGAGTTCTTGACATTTCTCATTTTCCCATTTCATGGCTTCATGATGTTGCCAACAATTGCCCTTATACCTCAGCAAAACAAGGAAGGACTAGTGACAAAACCCTTCTATATATTGGACATAGAAAGTAGTCTTATTGTAATACCTTATGGTTTAAATTACACCTCACATCTGTAATCTTACAGTTATGTTGATAAATCTAACACAAGTCGTTTCCCTGGGAATCCTTACCATCTCTACCATCACTGAACCGTCACAGACTTTAACTGAAGTCACCTGTGTGATCAGCCTGAGTGTCTGAGTGAAAAAGGCCGAGGAACGAGGAACAAGGCAGCACTTTGTGAAATTACGTTACTTGGACACTGTGTGCGTGAAGTGAAGATCATATTCAATATGTAAGAAATGGAGAGTTTGTCTCGGTTTATGAGCAAAACAATACGCAAACAGTATTTGTGCGGTGATTAGCAATCACCAACAGGTGTGCAAAATATGCTTTGTGGTATTGTTGTATGTTTTTGTATCACATTTTAACCTATTTTGCTTGTCTGAGGTGGTCAAGTCTAGTTTATTACTCAGATTGGGTGTTTTTATTTCCTAACCGCGACTAAAATTACGGTGCTGTTTCAGGAAATTACTTAATCTTTTCATGAAATAAAGACTTGCGTCTTCAGTTGGCACGAAGGGGCTACAAACAGGGTGGGGGAGCTGGAAAGTATTACGAGACAGATAATGCATTGTTGCTTTCGGTCTTTTCAAGGTATTTGTTGCCAATATGAAAATGAAAGAATAAAGCCAAACTTATACTTTAAGCAGAGGAGTGGCAGATCAGATGCAATGCTTTTTTATAAGGGCAAAACACAAAACTATCTGATTACACGTTTCCCTCCATAGGACTGACATTCCCAGACTGATGAAATGCCTCGTATACAGATACTATACTGATATAATTACAGGTTTTAGCTGCTTAAAAGTGCACAACAGTCCCACTCCCTTCATCCTAATGCACACTTTACAAGAAAAATGACCACCATAGGTCATGTCTAAACCAACACTTGTACTGCTTGTTGTCAACAATCTCCTACAAGCAATGAAAGAATGAGCACTGTGGTGTTTAAGAGTCCCTTTTAGACCAGTTAATGTTTGCACAACATTTTTAAAGGATCTCCAGTCATTTTCTGTAAAAAGGGCTGTGGCACTCTTGGTAACACTTCATAAGCAGTCACACTGCTAATAAAGGGACAATGTTATGATTTATTCTTGCAGTTGGCAAACTAATCCCAAGAGAATAGTAAATGACTCTTTAAATGCTGTGATTTGATTAGGGAGAACAGTTTGCTGTCTCTGAACAGACTTTTGTGAGCTATGCTGCTCTACTTTTAACAAAACTAAGAGTCTACAGCCATGCAAGAGGCTTGCTGGTGCTGTAGGCACAGTGGGATCACCAAAGTGATTGAAATTTATACTGAGGGAGGCAGTGTCCCAAATTTAATGGTGATCAATCCAATACTTGTCAAGACATTTCCCTCAAAACCACAGATTTCACCCATAGAGGAAAAAACGAGATCACTAGTAACCATGGGATTCATGTTCTGGGGACCATAAATGACAACGTTTTTGTATTTCAATAGATCTTCTTTGTTGGTGAATATATTTTTTAGAGTTGTGTCAAAGGTAACACTTAGAAAACATCTGTAAAGCTGTAGTAAACTACAACAAAATAAAGACGAGTGAGTCATCTGCAGAGTGAGTCATTATGGCATTCTGTTTTCCTTCAGAAAACCAGAGATAAAACAGACCTTTATAAGACCTGGGGGAGGGGGGCTGGAGTGATCTTTTTTTTTTTTTTAAATTGATCCTTGCTTGAATCTAGCCTTGGGCAGTCCAAGACCAAGTGGTGATCAATCATGATATTACATCTGATGTGTGAGTTTGTGCTCTGGCATTGATATATAGAAGCAGCTCCTCTGATATATCATCTGAAGAAAAGACAACAGGATGGGGATGGTGGGAGATCTATAGATGAAATTAATAATTTCTTAAAATTAAGTTAGACATTATTATTAAGGTGTAGCCATACATCAATGGACATGTGAAACAGACGTGCGCAATGTGTAATGCCGTTGCTAGGGGGAGAACAAGATGTAGAAGATGTGAGTGTGCTAGATGCTGGTGAACACGTAAACACATTGCAATAACATATTGTATACTCTTCATTCAGGTATAAGATAACTTATTGTGAATCAGGATGTGAGATTGCTTGTGTGTTTAAATGTGGGCATTACGCACTTTTAGGCATTACACATTTTGACCCTGCGCCATCCCATGTCAAAACAAAAAGAAAACATGGACAAGAAAAACAACTAATACAACTAAGACACATACAGAGGCATTATTTGTTTTTAATGTAATTTTCGTTGATAAAATGTTATGTTTGTAATACAACCCCAAATCAGAAGAAGTTGGGACAGTATGGAAAACACAAATAAAAAAAGAAAGTAGTGATTTCTAAATGCACTTTGACTTGTATTTCATTGCAGACAATACAACAGCACATAATTTAATGTGTTCATGATTTTTTTTTTTTTTTTCAAATAAACAAAAGTCCTATTTTGGTTCTTGCAACACATTTCAAAAAAAGTTGGAACAGTAAAGCATTTACCACTTTGTAATGTTGCCATTCCTTTTCACAACACTTAAAAGATGTTTAGGGACTGAAGACACCAAGTGATGAAGTGTTTCAGGTGTTATTTTGTCCCATTCTTGCTGCAAACAAGTCTTAAGGTGGGCAACAGTACGGGGTCTTCAAAATGCGCCACACATTCTCTATTGGAGACAGGTCGGGACTGCAGGCAGGCCAGTCAAGTACCCGTATCCTCTTCCTCCGCAGCCAGGACTTTGTAATGTGTGCAGAATGTGGTTTTGCATTATCTTGTTGAAATATGCATGGACGTCCCTGGAAAAGATGTCTTCTTGAAGGCAGCATATTGTGCTCCAAAATCTCTATGTATTTTTCAGAATTAATGGTGCCATCACAGAAGTGCAAGTTACCTTTGCCAAGGGCACTGACACAACACCATACCATGACAGACCCTGGCTTTTGGGCTTGTTGCTGGTAACAGTCTGGATGATCCTTTTCTTCTTTGGTCCGGAGCATACGCCGTCCATCCAAAAAATACCTGAAATACGGATTCATCTGACCACAGTACACGTTTCCACTGTGTGATGGTCCATCCTAGATGCCTCCGAGCCCAGAGAAGTTGACGGCGCTTCTGGACACTGTTAACATAGGGCTTCCTTTTGGCACAGAACAGTTTTAACTGGCATTTGTGGCTGTAACTACGTATTGTGGTACTTGACAAAGGTTTGCCAAAGTAGTCCTGAGCCCATGTGGTGATATCGCTTATAGATGAGTGACAATTCTTGATGCAGTGCCGCTTGAGGGCTCGGAGATCACGGTTGTTCAGCTTAGGCTTGCGCCCTTGTCCTTTACGCACTGAAATTCCTCCTCATTCCTTGAATCTTTTAATTATGTTATGCACTGTTGAAGGTGAAATAAGCAAATGTCTTCCTATCTTTCTTTGAGGAACATTGTTTTTAAACATTTCAATAATTTTCTCACGTATTTGTTGGCAAACTGGCGATCCTCGGCCCATCTTTGCTCCTAAAGGACTAGACCTTTCTTGGATGCTGCTTTTGTACCAAATCATAATTACAATCACCTGTTGACATCACCTGTTTCAAATCACATCATTATTTAACCAATGTACGTGATTACTAGCCCTAAATTGCTCCTGTCCCAACCTTTTTTGGAATGTGTTGCAGGTCTGAATGACATGAAATTATGCATATTTACAAATGAAATTAAGTTGACCAGACAAAACATGAAATATTTTGTGTTCACATTGTCTGCAATGAAATACAAGTCAAAGTACATTTAGAAATCACTACTTTCTTTTTTTTATTTGTGTTTTCCATACTATCCCAACTTTTTCTGATTTGGGGTTGTAATAAATAATTTACTTTTTCATCATTAATTTAATTTGAAGGATGAGAATCAAAAACCATAGTGAATTATCACTGCATGAGTGTTTACATGATACACAGATATGCACAACCAAGCACACATTCTGTACATGCAGATGCACACAATACGGTCTTAGAATGTCAAGGTGAAATTATCTTTATGCATCTTTATGTTTGTTCACAATGGTAGAAAAATAAGCAAATGAAGATATTATGATATAAAAGTCGGCATCAAAATTAGTAAAATAGGACTTAGGACTCATCACTTCTATCCGCTTGTATCTGCTTTAGTGTTTTTCTAACAAATGTTAAGAGATGGATGTTCTTTATATTCTCATTGCCAGTTTTTTAACGCCAAAGCTTTTATATCTCCTGAATTCGGGAAGCTTTGTTATTCTAGAAACTATATTTATGGCAGGGTAGAAATTCATGTCACAGCAGAAGAAGAACTAAAGAAGTATACCTGAGTGTATTTGTAAAATTGTCTTGTTAATATGCAGCAGCATATTTTCATTGGCTAAATGCGTACAGATAACACGGCACTTGGCTTTAGGAAAGTGGTGTCTGGTGTCTAATGGTGTCTGGCAACTGACTTAATCACTGGACAGCAGCACTCAATGAGATGTGTGCTATCTCTAGCATTCAGCACCATGCTGAGTTAAGTCCTGCATATAGGCAAACACTGAGCCCAGAGGAGGGAGACAAAGTCAAAATAAACATCTGCTGATTTGAAAAACACAGTCTGAAATATTCCCTCTCTTTTTCTTTTTTTTCTTTTTTATCAGTGAGGCATAACAAAGCACAGCAGGTGAATAAACAGAAGCAAACTTAACAGAACATTACCAAATGCAAGATATTCTGTCAAAGGATGTGACAGGGTGGAGAAACTATTTGTGATGATAGAAATATAGACAGGGGAAATTATAATAAAAAGGGAAGAAAAGGAAGAATAAACTAACAAGCATGACAATGGTGCATATTATCTGTTAACATTACTATAATTTCTAAATTGCATGAGGTCCCCTGGCTTAAAGCTCTGGGAAATCTATATCTCATTTTAAACCCTTATTGGAATGGATATCAATAGATCAACATCAATACAAAAGATTAGGAACATATCCACAAGGATCAATGAGTAAAAGGTTCAAAGTTCAAAGGTTGTGAGAGGCATAAAGGTCAATGCATCTAATTTATTACATTATCACACTACCTCCTGGTGGAGGAATAGAACAATAAACACCACCAAAAAGCTCAGACCTGACTGCATAAAGGCAGCAAATGTGTCTTTGTGTGACAAACAGTAAAATTCTGTCAGGTGTTAAGTAAAATATAAAAATGGGGATGTTTGACACTTGATGCACAAAGGGGTTAACTCACAAGGTATAGGACTTGTGCCCAACATGCTCAGCGATTGCAGTAAAGTAAACAATCTCATGTTGTTTCATTTGGAAAGATGCCTCTGCGAATCATAAACAGCATGGTGCATGACTATACTTATTCCCTTTTTGCATAAAGAAACAGTGTCACTTTTACTTTGTCCACCAGCGTGCACTGACAAGTTTTTTAACTCTAAAATGTCCTACTGTGGATATTGGCACGCCCAACAACAGGAATTATGGACAGGGGGACAGCATTTTCCAAATTGGGCCCCTTATTCAACCCACTTGAGTAGTACTGACCTCTGCATGGGCAATTTGTGTGAATTCCCTTAGTAAAGTCACTAAACAGATGGTGCAGATGACCTGCCATACTGAAAACATTAACGCATCCAATCCAGTCAGTGATGTAGGCTATACTGCAACAGGGAATATAAAGAAACAATAGGATTGGCGATATTGGGGAGATGGAGATTTGCCATACTATTTATACTGAGGTCGCTTATCCTTAAATATCTCAGGTTGTATCCATTGTGGGTAATCATTTCCACTTCCGCTTTTGAGTTTCCAAAAAAATGTAATAGCCTATACGCTACAGTAGGCTATATAGCCTTTCACATTATCGTCAGGCTATAAATAAAATCTTATTTTTTATGTCATTATTATTTAAAATAACTAAACGGATGGTGACGGTTGATGTAGTTATAAATCATTAATAAGAAGAAAAAAAATGTGTGTGATTTTGAATAGGCTATATGGTAGAAATGGTAAACCACAATTAGTTTCTGAAACATAGGCTATTTATTTTATTTATTATTTTATTACATTTATATAGCGCTTTATCATAGACACTCAAAGCGCTTGCTACCAGTTGAAACCGTGTTTTTGCTCAGGCGTCTGCAAAGCATCAGGAACTATAAGGACCTTACCAAAGCAGGAGTTGATGAAGCCGTACCAGCAGCAGCCGCTGCGTCCCAGCAGCCACTTCCCCCGAATACTGGAGGCGAAACTGAGAGTGGTGCCGAACAAACACACCAGCATGTCACTGACACTGATGTTCAGCAACAGCATGTTCACCGGTGTTCGCAGCTTCTTGAATTTGCAAAACAAAAGCAGCACAATGAAGTTGTTTAGGAAGCCAAAAGTCATGATGAAGCCCAGCATCACGGACAGCACTACGAAGCCCGTCGGGGACAGCCTGCCCGTGCCCGCAGGCGCGTCCACCAGCTCCCGGTCATCGCTCACGTTGAAGCTGCAATTCAAACCACCCTGACCAGAAATCATCCTGCTGTCCATTAATCGAAACTTATCTTCACTTAAGCCGTTTTGGTAGTTAAAAAGTCACTTTGCTCACGTGGAAAGTTCATGAATATAGCAGCTTCCTTTTCAAGTCTTTCTCGATGCTGTTTTTCCTTTGGGACGTTAAGACCTGAGCGCTTCGGCTTTTCAAAAAAGCGCATTCCTCCACTCTAATGCAGCTATAGCTGCTAGATCGTTCCTATAAAACTGACACTGACACAAATGCTAAAAAAAAAAACTCGCTCGTCCCCTTCTCCGTATTCAGCACATTTCAGTAGGAAGCGCACAAGCCTCTTTAATATTTGGCCAAATCTGTCATTATTATTCATCACCGCTTTTCACAACACTCAACACAACACTCAATCCTTTCCTTTCCTGACTGTGGTTTTATGCCTGGGGACATCTGTCATCTCCAGTAATCCGCGCAGATGAAATGTGTTGCGTGAAGTGCGCTCTTCTCCTCTACCCAGCATATTTTAAAGGCGACTCTTACGTCACGAGACATGACAAGAGCCACGGAATGTGTGTGTGTGTGTGTGTGTGTGTGTGTGTGTGTGTGTGTGTGTGTGTGTGTGTGTGTGTGTGTGTGTGTGTGTGTGTGTGTGAGTGAGTGAGTGTGAGAGAGAGAGAGAGAGAGAGAGAGAGAGAGAGAGAGAGAGAGAGAGAGAGAGAGAGAGAGGCTCCTTATACATGTATTTAGGTACAGCAGGGTCGGCTGCTTTTAAAATACAGATCCGCTGAAGGGAGATCTACAACAACCCTGTTCAATTATCACAAGGTTCTTTTTAGGCTACATTAGTTTAGTTTAGTTTATTAGTTTATAATGTCGTGGACAGTCCCCTTTAATTAACTATACAGTAAAAGGAGCAGCTTTAGCCTCAACGGCTAATTTCCAGCTGTAGGACTAGTTCCCGGCCAGCTGACAATAGGCATCCTAAAAAACAATTAACATATTAAAATGAGTTACATTACATATGTATAATAACAGCAGACCTAAGCAAAAGGGGTTCAAACAAAAAAGTGGCACACAAACAAGCACGTCAATGGCATTAAAGCAGTCCATGCAGTTAATACAATACGAAGGAGACAAAAGAAAGGGGAACCATCACCTTATCGTGGTGGAGAGGTTTGGGTGTCCCTATGAACCTGAGGGCTGTGTTGTCTGGAGCTTTGTGCTCCTGGTAGGGTCTCCCATGGCAAAGTGGTCTCAGGTGAGGGGCCAGACGAAGAATGGTTCAAAAGACCCTATGAAAAAACGAGGAAGGGATAGAGAGACCCTGCCCGGAGGAAGCCCGGGGCCCCCGTCTGGAGCCAGGCCCAGAGGGAGGGCTCGTCAGCGAGCGTCTGGTGGCCGGGTTTGCCACGGAGCCCGGCCGGGCACAGCCCGAAAAAGCTACGTGGCACCTATCTCTCCAGCCCATGGGCCCACCACCTGTGGGAGGAACCGCTGGGGTCGGGTGCGCTGCTACACGGGTGGCGGTGAAGGTCAGGGGCCTCGACGGACCAGACCCGGGCAGCAGAGGCTGGCTCTGGGGACATGGAATGTCACCTCGCTGTGGGGGAAGGAGCCGGAACTTGTGCGTGAGGTGGAGCGCTACCAGTTGGATCTGGTGGGGCTTACCTCTACGCATAGTCTCGGTTCTGGAACCGTACTCCTGGAGAGGGGTTGGACTCTTTTCTTCTCCGGAGTTGCCCAGGGTGTGAGGCGCCAGGCGGGTGTGGGGATACTCACAAGTCCCCGGCTGAGCGCTGCAACGTTGGAGTTTACCCCGGTGGACGAGAGGGTCGCCTCCCTACGCCTGCGGGTTGTTGGGGGGAAAACTCTGACTGTTGTTTGTGCATATGCACCAAACAAGAGTTCAGAGTATTCGGCCTTTTTGGAGACCTTGAATGGAGTCCTGTATGGGGCTCCGGAGGGGGACTCCATAGTTCTGCTGGGGGACTTCAACGCACATGTGGGCAATGACGGAGACACATGGAGAGGCGTGATTGGGAGGAACGGCCTCCCTGATCTAAACCAGAGTGGTTGTCTGTTATTGGACTTCTGTGCTAGTCATGGATTGTCTATAACAAACACCATGTTCGAACATAGGGATGCTCATAAGTGTACTTGGTACCAGAGCACCCTAGGCCGAAAGTCAATGATCGATTTTATAATCGTTTCATCTGATTTGAGGCCGTATGTTTTGGACACTCGGGTGAAGAGAGGGGCGGAGCTGTCAACTGATCACCATCTGGTGGTGAGTTGGGTCAGGGGGTGGGGGAAGACTCTGGACAGACCTGGTAAGCCCAAACGGGTGGTGCGGGTAAATTGGGAACGTCTGGAGGAAGCTCCTGTCCGACAGACCTTCAACTCACACCTCCGGCGGAGCTTTTCGTGCATCCCTGTGGAGGCTGGGGGCATTGAACCTGAGTGGACATTGTTCAAAGTTTCCATTGCTGAAGCTGCGGCAGGGAGCTGTGGTCTTAGGGTCTTAGGTGCCTCAAGGGGCGGTAACCCTCGAACACCGTGGTGGACACCGGTGGTCAGGGAAGCTGTCCGACTGAAGAAGGAGTCCTTCCGGGATATGTTATCCCAGAGGACTCCGGAGGCAGTTGCAAGGTACCGAATGGCCCGAAGGACTGCAGCCTCTGCCGTGAAAGAGGCAAAGCAGCGGGTGTGGGAGAAGTTCGGAGAAGACATGGAGAAGGACTTTCGGTCGGCACCAAGGCGCTTCTGGAAAACCGTCCGCCACCTCAGAAGGGGGAAGCGGGGAACCATCCAAGCTGTGTACAGTAAGGATGGGACGTTGTTGAGCTCAACTGAGGAGGTAATAGGGCGGTGGAAGGAGCACTTTGAGGAACTCCTAAATCCAGCTGATGCGCCCTCTTTGTTAGAGGCAGAGCTGGAGGATGACGGGGGATTGTCGTCAATTTCCCTGGTGGAGGTCACTGAGGTAGTCAAACAACTCCACAGTGGCAAAGCCCCAGGGATTGATGAGATCCGTCCAGAAATGCTGAAAGCTCTGGGTGTGGAGGGGCTGTCTTGGTTGACACGCCTACTCAACATTGCGTGGAAGTCTGGGACAGTGCCAAAGGAGTGGCAGACCGGGGTGGTGGTTCCCCTCTTCAAAAAGGGGGACCAGAGGGTGTGTACCAATTACAGGGGTATCACACTTCTCAGCCTCCCTGGTAAAGTCTACTCCAAGGTGCTGGAAAGGAGGGTTCGGCCGATAGTCGAACCTCAGGTTGAAGAGGAACAATGCGGATTCCGTCCTGGTCGTGGAACAACGGATCAGCTCTTTACTCTAGCAAGGATCCTGGAGGGAGCCTGGGAGTATGCCCATCCAGTCTACATGTGTTTTGTGGATCTGGAGAAGGCATATGACCGGGTCCCCCGGGAGACTTTGTGGGAGGTGCTGCGGGAGTATGGGGTGAGGGGGTCCCTTCTCAGGGCCATCCAATCTCTGTATGACCAAAGCGAGAGTTGTGTCCGGGTTCTCGGCAGTAAGTCGGACACGTTCCAGGTGAGGGTTGGCCTCCGCCAGGGCTGCGCTTTGTCACCAATCCTGTTCGTAGTATTTATGGACAGGATATCGAGGCGTAGTCGTGGTAGGGAGGGGTTGCAGTTCGGTGGGCTCGGGATCTCATCGCTGCTCTTTGCAGATGATGTGGTCCTGATGGCATCATCGGCCTGTGACCTTCAGCACTCACTGGATCGGTTTGCAGCCGAGTGTGAAGCGGCTGGGATGAGGATCAGCACCTCTAAATCTGAGGCCATGGTTCTCAGCAGGAAACCGATGGAGTGCCTTCTCCAGGTAGGGAATGAGTCCTTACCCCAAGTGAAGGAGTTTAAGTACCTTGGGGTCTTGTTCGCGAGTGAGGGGACAATGGAGCGGGAGATTGGTCGGAGAATCGGCGCAGCGTGGGCGGTATTACATTCAGTTTATCGCACCGTTGTGACGAAAAGAGAGCTGAGCCGGAAGGCAAAGCTCTCGATCTACCGGTCAGTTTTCGTTCCTACCCTCACCTATGGTCATGAAGGTTGGGTCATGACCGAAAGAACGAGATCCAGGGTACAAGCGGCCGAAATGGGTTTCCTCAGGAGGGTGGCTGGCGTCTCCCTTAGAGATAGGGTGAGAAGCTCAGTCATCCGTGAGGAGCTCGGAGTAGAGCCGCTGCTCCTTCACGTCGAAAGGAGCCAGTTGAGGTGGTTCGGGCATCTGGTAAGGATGCCCCCTGGGCGCCTCCCTAGGGAGGTGTTCCAGGCACGTCCAGCTGGGAGGAGGCCTCGGGGAAGACCCAGGACTAGGTGGAGGGATTACATCTCCAACCTGGCCTGGGAACGCCTCGGGATCCCCCAGTCAGAGCTGGTTAATGTGGCTCGGGAAAGGGAAGTTTGGGGTCCCCTGCTGGAGCTGCTCCCCCCGCGACCCGACCACGGATAAGCGGACGACGATGGATGGATGGATGGACAAAAGAAAGGAAAAGAGTCTCAGAGGCTACATTGAAAGCACATACAAGACAACGGAGGCAGGCAGCAGAGACGGAGCGACGGCAACACTGACTACGTTACATCGAACACACATCACATCTGACAGATTAATGTGTGCAGTAATAGTTATCGGACTGGGGACATTCTAAAACGCTTAACGTGAAAAAGCTTAACCTAGTTTAATGTATCTAAACAACGATCAATCATCACCAAATTTCTCATGGTCATATCTTGTCATGAACAATTAAGCCTGTCAAAAAAACTAAATCGAAATCCAACGATTACAGAAGTTATCTCACGTTAAGGTTTTATTCTTCATTGGCCCCTCTGGCGAGGAAAAAGCTTAACGTGGTTTAATGTACCTAAACAACGATCAATCATCACCAAATTTATCTCTCATATTGCTCCTCATAACAACTGAAAACTGTCAAAAACTCGAACCAAAAGTCCAATTATTATGGACGATATCTGACATTAAGCGTTTCTGCTTCATTAGAGCCTATTGTAAGGAAAAAGCTTAACGTGGTTTAATGTAGCTACCTAAACAACGATCAATCATCACCAAATTTCTCTCTCATATTGCTCATCATAACCACTTAAAACTGTGAAAAAAATCTAACCCAAAGTTCAATTATTATGGACGTTATCTGACATTGGATCATCTAACCTCCGATGCTTAGGTCTAATTTAGTTAATTTATCTTGTCATATTTGGATGGCAATTTGTGAGGATATTCATGGTCTTGAAAGAAAACAGTCAACTGGAAAGATGTGTTTGATTACAGAGTTGTTTACTGAATTAATTGTGTTTTCTGCCATCTCAGTGACTCAAAATGGGAAGCTGCATTCAGAAGAAAAATTAGATGCGCCATTCAAGACTTGAACAACTGGATTATCCTCAGCTGAGTGTTCATATCTGTACCTCCTCCCAGGTCTCAGAGTACAAAGACAGCCAGGAAATGAATTGTTGAACCATGACTGTCTTCAACCCATATTTATCAGAATCTAATCATAATGCATTTAGCCTCTGTGTTGATATTTTGATCTACAACTGCCTGCAGGTACATATAGGCTACAGTATTGTATACTTAACTCAGATGGGCAGATGTCACTTAGTTGAATTCAACTAGTGATCATTGCCAGTCTCTGTCTCTCTCCGCTCATTGGTTGTGAAGACAATAAACTATGGGGCGCCGAATGTAAAAGTCTGGTTACACTTTTTTAGCTGATACATTTTCAACATTTAGCTCACTTTCCTCACATTTAGCGCATTTTCCTCACATTTAACACAGAAATTATATATATATATATATTATATCTAAATCTAAATTTTAAATGTTAAATATAAATATTATATCTAAATCTAAATGTTAAATCTAAATCTTAAATATATATCTAAATGTTATATATAAATCTAAATCTTAAATATATATCTAAATGTTAAATGTTAAATCTAAATCTTAAATATATATCTAAATGTTAAATCTAAATCTTAAATATATATCTAAATATTATATCTAAATCTAAATCTTAAAGGTCCAATATGTAATACTGACAGCTAGTGTTTAAAATAGTTACTGCAGTTCAAATTCAAAATACTGGAGAGAGTCGTCTCCCCCGCCCCCTCCTCCCCAGACTCGAAGTTCACGGAGGTTGCCAGGCTGAGACCGCAGCATCCACAACAATGTTACTAGACGCTTGTCTCACATAGCCAGACATACTTCAACGTTAGATACTTGCTCTATTGACAGTCATAGAAGCCCGTGCTCACGTGGAGCTCTGTACCCAACTGACAGACACACTTTTTCGGCTTAGCATTACAGTAGGAACCGCCAAAAAACCCACAACCTCGTCGTCCTCAACACACGCCAGACAGACACACTTCCTTGGCTTAGAATTACGATAGGAACCGCTAAATATAACACTACCTTGTCGTCCTTTTCCACCCGACTGAAATACACACTTTATTGTCTTTGAAGTACGCCAACAATCGCTAAACACACTGCTAACTCACGGTCTTCTCTTCTGGATTTACAGCCCCCCTCTTGGCTTAAAATAACTCACCTATGGTGGGCTATGGCGTTGTAAACAGCCGTGGCCAGCTATGGTCCTCCAGTAACGTTAGCTATATAGCAGGGTTAGCATGGCAGCGTTAGCCAGGACCAGTTACTGGCTGAGTCTCAATTGTTTTTGCAAGTAACCAACTGTGTTTCTAGCTATATAATTCAATGTGACTACACAAATGTTGAAATTACATAAAATGCTCGTCCCTAGTAGCTGTGATAAATTAGCCTGAAGCTAATGCTTACCCGTTCAGGAGGAAATTAGCCAACTCGGTTTCCTTTTGGGGTGTAAACTGTCTCCATCTTTCAAATACATCTCCAATATTAATACAGGGTTTGTTACGTCTCTGGTCAAGCAACTGTTAGAAACATGCTGTTTTTAATGTTGGGTAGAACTATCTCCGTTGATCCCGTTCGTTCGTTTGCTGCTTTCATGGCTGTACTAACGTTACAGCTGTAGCGTGCTGGGTTTACCTGTTTACAGGTATATCTGGCAACCCGGCCTGGCTGTCAAACCGGGCAGTTGATAACAACACACTGACCAAAACATAAACATAAATTCCGTCACGGATTGTAAATTTCAAAAAGAAAAAATACTGACTTTAGCATTGTTGTCGGAAAAGATAGTATTTCAGCCTAACATGTTTCCTTAATATCTGATGAGGCATTGGTGTCATTTTTGGATTTATTACAGTACATATATTACATATTGGACCTTAAATATATATCTAAATCTTAAATCTAAATGTTGTATCTAAATGTGTCGCCAAGTGTAAAGCTAATGGTGCGTTCTTTTTGCCTCAGAAGTCGGAGGTCGCAACTGGGAATGACGTCACACACGCGTTCTTTTTGCAAGTCGGATTTTCATTGTTTTCATTAGCTATAGCCCAGTTAGCCATTGTTAGCAATGCCAGTTTAAACAACGTATACGCTGTTTTTTTGTGCATACAAACCACGTGACAACACAGATAGAAGACAGCGCTGCGTGTACGACTGATTTAGTGTGACACAAATAACACAGAAGTGCTTATAACTATGTTACCACAGCTTTCACAACTGTCGATACAGGGGGCAGCCATGTTGGATTTTCAGCTCGGGTACCTCGGTGGATGTACGAGTTCCGAACTCGTAAATATGAGGTCAGGGGGCGTGTTTACGACTTTGACCTCGTAAAATACGAGGTCTGAGGCAAAAAGAACGCACCATCAATGTTTAGAAAATATTCAAATCCCTGAGGAAACCACGCCCACTGCAGTGGCTTCAAATCGCGCTGCGATCCTGCAGAGCAATAGCGGGACATTTTTAACCATTTTCACTATCTTATTCATCATTAAAGTCACTTCTGATAACGTTTTAGGCGAGACATGAACTGTTTAGATTTCGAATATAGGCAGTCTTGTGAAAATCAATGCCGAATTGACAATTTGCTTCAAAGTTTTCGGAGTTGACAAGCTCCATAATGTGACGGGAGACAGCTTGTTCCTGCCGGGGAATGCTGTTCTCCGGGCGGCCCAGTGTAAGATGGACCGCGGTCTCATAAATAAGAGGCTTTTATTTCGCCGTTGACGTACCGTTTGTTTAAATATCACAACACATGTCCATCATAAGATTAACGGGAATGTGTGGTGAAGGGTATGTGATGATGTGGGGCTATTTTAATTCTAAAGGCCAAGGGAACTTTATCAGGATGCATAGCGGTATCCTGGGTTAGTTAATTGTGGAGTTTAACGCCAAAAAGGCAGTTAACCACACGTTCCCGTGTAATCTTATGATGAAGATTTAGATTTATATATAATATTTAGATATATATTTAAGATTTAGATTTAACATTTAGATATATATTTAAGATTTAGATATAACATTTAGATATATATTTAAGATTTAGATTTAGATATAATATTTAGATATAATATTTAGATTTAACATTTAACATTTAGATTTAGATATAATATATATATAATTTCTGTGTTAAATGTGAGGAAAATGCGCTAAATGTGAGGAAAGTGAGCTAAATTTTGAAAATGTATCAGCTAAAAAAGTGTAACCAGACTTTTACATTCGGCGCCCCATAATAAATGGCCAAGCAAAAATAAAACAGAAAACAAATAATTCTGAGGGCACTGAATGTGTGCACCAAATTTCATATGTTGAGAGCCATTTCACCTAAAACCACACATTTCAACATCATCAGTCATCATTCACACAGCTGTCTCACAACTTCAGACGCAGCATCCCAATGCCTTCGTGGTTATTACTGGGGACATCCTGTATGCAAAATCTAAGGATGCATATAGTGCCACTACCCTCCCCCACTTGGCAAATGGGGTCATAACCTCGTCTTGCTGTCTCCAAAGTATGTTCCTCTTGTCAAGCGGCATCCTGTCCACACAAGGACTGTGAGGAGGTGGACTCAGGAGGCTGAGGAAGCACTGCAGTACTGCTTTGAGTCTGCAGACTGGGACGTGCTCTGCAGCCACATGGGAGGACATCAATAACCTGACAGACTGCATCACAGAGTACATTCTGTGAAAACATCACCATGCCTGGACTGTACGCTGCCTTCCCAATAACAAGCGATCAGCAATGGCCTGAAGTTCTTCTAAATGAGAAGAAGAAAGCTTTCAGGTCATGGGAGAGACAGAAGCTAATGTAATAATTATTTATAATTTCCTACATCATATGGTGCACAGTGGAGGTAAACAGTGTGCAAACAGTGTAGGAGCATGAATGTGTTCAGAAATACAGTATATGTCTCCCTCATAAACATATATGGGAAAAGCTTGATTCACAAATTGACATAACAAATACAACACACGTGTTGAAACATTAATATATATTTTTCAAAATAAAACAAAACAAACTTTATTATGACATACTCATTTACAATTTCTTTATTTCTTTTCCTTTTTTTTAAATTCTCAAAAGTTAATATTTTACCATCTGATTGAAATGAAAATAAAAAGAGATTAAATTGCAGTAGGAATTCAAATATTTGCTAAGGGAAAACATGTATGTTGTTGAAGTGAGTCCCGTTCTCTAACCAGAGTGAAAGTATCATTATTTTTGCAGTCTTAAAGGCCAGGGTCTCTCTGGTTGTCTTACTATAAATAATACCTGCAGTATAATAACATACAGTATAGTACACATTTAGCAAATGCAGATTACATTTTACCACACAAAAGCTTACAGCGCCAAACAGGTTACAGTGGTTGAAATGGGAAAGTCAACAAGGTGTATGGTTGGTTTACTGCACTGTGGAAAGTTTCGTGTGATGGAATGAATGAGCCATTGTGTCAGTGTTCAGAATAAATTATCCTGCAACTTCAAAGCTACGCCGTATAAAGTATGTTAAATATTTGGCACACAATAGTATACTGTTCCATTAGTCTATTAATGGCAACGGCCTTAGTAAGCTCATAAAAATAAAAATAAACGACAAAAAGGAGCGTCACGCAGTCTCTGCAGGAAAAGTCAGGCTGCTAAATCGAGCAAAGACTAATCGCTCATCCGCTATTCCTCGGCCCGACTGAGAAGAGCAAACTCCGGCATGTATGCATCTGTACGTCGTTAAAATGAACAGCTTTTTTATTGTCCCGGTACTTACCTGGATATAAACGTGAGGCAGGATTCGAGTCTGTTGTTCATTAGCGGCAGCTATGAACGGAAGAAATATACGCTGTCAGTTTAGTAGCTTGCTAGCTAGCTGTAGCTGATTGCTAATGTGGTGCTAACGCACAACCATTTGGCTTCACAGTATTATTTGCTACTGAGGCGTTGCTGCAGTTTATAACGTATATTTAAGATATCCATTTACGTAAAACATGATGTGTTGTAGCTAATATACCTGTTTACTTAGTCTGTGGACAAACGCCGCTGATAAATAAGTTTATATGTAGTTCTGAGTGTTGACACTACACAGTGTAGCCTGGTAACTTAACGTTACTGTTTGCTACCTATGTGTACAGTTACCCTGCTAGCCACGTAAACTGCTCCTGCTTGGTGTTGACGTAGCAGCCGCTTGCCTGTCCTGGCAAGCTAGTTCTATTTTATATGAATTAGGAGCACCAAGTCATTGACAGTCTGCCTAATAAACCAAGACATCCCGAAGACTCGAACTCCACCGAGGACATGTACAGTTGTGACTCAAAATGCTGTAGCTGGACTTGAACGTGTGGCTCGTTGGGTTCTTGGTCCTGTTGCATTGAGCGGATGATGAAGCGGGTCATCTGGCTGATATCAGGATTAAACAGAAGAATGATGAAGCTACTTTTTGCCCTCGCTTTGATCGCCTACATTGCCTGTAAGTGCACCGATTTGTGTAATTGAACTCATCTCACCTGTTAAATTAGTGTCATTCCTTTTGTGACTTTATTGCCAACCAAACTGTAAACTTGTGTGAGTAGTTTAAACTGACACCACTAACTGTTTGGTGGCCAAGCCCCAACAATGTAGCCTACCTTGCAAGACGAGTACTGGGTGTTAATACATCGAAAAACCTAAACCATCCTTCTGGATAAGTGTTAAAGCAGTCAACGTACAACACAAATTAGTTGCATTTCAGGATGTACCATCTCATTTTCAAGGTGTTCATTATTATTAGAGAGAGGGACAGTTTAATGTGATGAAGTGGTAAAGGGAATTTACATCCAGAAAGCTATGATATTTATTGTTGATAGACAATTACAACGATTAATTTATCAACAGAAAATCATTCACCAATAATTTAGGCTATTGTTTGATTTATTATAATATAATACCAAACATTTATTGGTTTCTGCTTATCAAATGTGATGATTTGCTGCTTTTTATAGACTATCACTGTAAATTAAATATATATTGTGACTTTCAAGAGGTCAATTTTGTCTCATGATTTTCTGACATTTGAAAGGCTAAACAATTAATTGAAATATAATCAATGGATTCATCAACATTGAAAGTAATTGTTTATGCATTTCCCAAAAAGTATCAAGTGCCAAACAGTGACTTATTTTCGTTTTTGATTTGCTTGTATTGGCAGAAATGTTAATTTGGTCTGCTTTGCTCAACTGAGTTGTTGTTGTTGTTTTGAAGATTGTGTTGCGTAATGAACACGGTGTGTCTGTAAAACCCATGATGTCAGCTTTTGTGCCCATCAGGTGACATGGCGGCAAAGTTTTCACAATACATTTTACCATGTTGATTTATATTCATAGAACTAGTTTTATTGACTGGATTTGGCAGCAAAAGCAGGTAGTATTTGATAAGAAGCTGAGCTCATCTGTTTTATTTGATTCTCATCACAGGTAACTAGTAATGCTTTGTAAGGTTGAACTGGCATTTTAATTGCGATAGTGTGGCTGACTATTAAGCAAGATTTGTTGTTTCAGCAGGGCTGTAGTCAACATTGCCTTTGCTAAGTCCAGGACAAGGCCAAGCAAAGTTAAGTCTGAGTTAGAAACAAATACAAATGAACTTGAGACAGATAACTGAGTCCTACACCAAGACCAAGATTTAAACTAGGATTCAACCAGCATCTAAATAAACAATAAAAAAACACATACAAGTGTGAAATTTGCCTTCATGCTTTTCCATTTTTTTCCCATTTAAACTGTATTTTTTTCATTCAGAACACAAGAGAAAATAAGAGTTAACTTGCAAAATGTAATGAGCTAAATAGCCTAATTGTTTTTCTCGATTATTCTGTTTTTGTGATCATTGGGAGCCGAAATCATAATCACAATTAAATTTGGATTAATTGCACAGCCCTATATTCAGTCATTTGTTATTGTTTAATTTTAGTTTGTTCTTAACAGTTAACTATGATATAACCTCAATAATCAACTAGAACTGCAAGCAGTTATGAACGGGGTCCAAGCCTCGTGCGCCAGTCCCCCCCGGCGCGAGCTGACCCCGGCGACGCCGAGAGCCCGTGAAAACGGAGCCCCCGAAAGGAGAACCCGAAGCGCCGCTGCGGCGAGGCGAAAGTCGGGAAATTTGACCGAGCGCGAGCTCCAAAGTCCGTAGTGAAATGCAATTGCAAATTTCCTCTTTGTTGCGTAAAAGGCCCAAACGCTTCAACTTCGATTGTAGCGCCCCCTAAGACGATCGTCGCCAAATCTGGTGGGGAGCCGCAGAGTGGCATGGTGAACAATAATCTCAAGTTTTGTGATGATAGCATTTACTGCTGCAGAGACATACCCATTGCAAATTACACCCATTTAAATGCATTGACTCATTTGCCGAAAGGCCTCTACGTTAATTGTAGCGCCCCCTGACGGCGGATTTTCACCAAATTTGGTGTGGAGGCTTGGAGTGGCATGACATACAATACCCTCAAGTTTTGTGATGATAGCATTTACTGCTGCAGAGATATTTCCATTGCAATTTATTCCCATTTAAATGCATTGACTCATTTGCCGAAAGGCCTCTACGTTAATTATAGCGCCCCCTGACGGCCGATTTTCACCAAATTTGGTATGGAGGCTCGGAGTGAGATGACGAACAAAATACTCCCAGGGTTTGTGATGATGGCATTTAATGCTGCAGAGATATTTACATTGCAAATTATTCCCATTTAAATGCATTGACTTATTTACCGAAAGGCCTCTACGTTAATTATAGCGCCCCCTGACGGCCGATTTTGACCAATATGGTATGGAGGCTAGGAATGGCATGCCAAAGATCTCTACCAAGATTTGTTCTGATAACTATTAATTTGGCCGAGATATGCCAAAGTTCGTGTTTTGTGGCTAGCTACAACAAATTAGTTTAGCTGTAAAGTGCGAAAGGTGTAATGTAGCGAAATTCCTTTGATAACTTTTGGTCAGCTCCATACACAGATGGTATCTACCAAGTTTCGTGCACATCGGTCGCATGGCCTAGGACGAGTACGAAAACATTTATTTTTCGCATTACACGATTTTGCGAAAAAAATTCGTAGTGCAAATGGGCTTGACCTATATCATCAGCTTCACATGGATAGAAGGAACAAGAAGATGTATATATTTCTCGTATGCGATGTAGCCTGTGGGAGTTATAGGCAAAAACACGTTTTACGTCATTATAGCGCCACCTAGTGGTTCACTTATGTAATATTTGGTCTGTCAGGTCCATCAACCATTGTACATCGACCCTGTAAATTTGAAGTTGCTCACATTAGTGTAAGTGGTATATATAAGCCTGGGTTCCATTTGGGTCCCATAGGCCACGCCCACTTTGACGAATCAGTACCCCACTGTGGGCGTGGCCTCAAGAGTGGGCTTAGATGATACGCTCCAAATTTTGTAAAAATCGGATTCATGAGATATAAACTTTTTGTACTTGTGGCGCCCCCTAGTGTCCAAATTTTGTAAAATTGGTTTTCTTGACTGAGAAGCTCAACCTAAACAAGACTCTAAAGATTTGTGATGATATCATCTATTTTGGCTGAGATATGGCAACGTCTGTGTCTTTGTAGCTAGCTACACACATTTGTTTGTGCGTATTTTACGCAATTTTCATCAGAAAAAATCTTTTGATAACTTTCTGTCAGGTTGGACGGCAGATGCTAAATACCAAGTTTCGTGCAGATCGGTTGCACGGTCTATGAGGACTATGAAAAAGCAGGTTTACGATAAATCGCGATTTTTCACGCATAAAAGTCGGGGCGGAAATGGGCGTGGCCTATATCATGAGATTCAGGTGGATCCAAGGAACGCGGGGATATGTGTATTATTGTCGTGAGATGTACGGTTCAGGATTTATAAGGCCAAACGCGTTTTTTTCTGTTATTGCGCCGTGAAAGTGGCTGAATTTTTTCGTCCGAGGTCCCTGCAGGGTTTTGGACCAGAACTGAAAACGGCAACCTCCCACCATTTACGGTTTAGGCTGCAGTATCGGTTTTATCGGCGGAAAAATAATAATAAGAAACCGAGCAATTCCAATAGGGTTCCACAGCCCTGCTGTGCGAACGGCGTAGCTTCGCTACCGCCGATTCTCGCAGCCTCGGGCTTGGACCCCTAATTATAAAAGTCCCCTGGCTTTAAACATGCATTATCAGAAAATAACCAGCAGTGTACTCTATTCTGGGCAGACTGACAGAAGTTAGGTTTAGTAATGTAGATCATTATGTTGATGTTGCTCCAAATTCAGATGAGCTCACACATTGCTGCTATCAGGTGATTACACTACTGGAAATTCTGTCAAGTCATAAACCAGGTTCACCTCTGCTGAACTGAAGAAACACACTTCAGTGTAATATAACTTTAGTTTCAAGATTATATTAGAGAACCTAAATCCTAAACCAATTAAGACAGACTGCATCACACACAGTGAGTGCGTTTACATGGACATAATTAACCCATTAATGAGGCTTATCCCGTTTATGATCATATTCTCGATATGGTGCACTGTTTACCTAATAGATATAAACCAGTTTGTTTTAGCCTTTATCTGTGGTTTACATGCTAAAACACATACACGGGATACTCCAAAAACAAGCTAAGCGGGTTATTCATGTCCATGGAAACTAGGGCTGCATTATATGTGGAAAATATGCAATAACATTGTTGAATATTGCGACAACGATATTACTTTCCATAAATAAACAGATATTAAAGTACTCAGTTCAGCATTTCTGCAGCTTTCAGCATTGTACTAAAATTAGGGCTGTCAGTTTAACGCGTTATTAACGGCGTTAACGCAAACCCATTTTAATGCCGATAATTTTTTTAACGCACGAGTAACGCATAGAGAGAGCAACGGGATCTGTTAGTCCACTTCTTTAACTGTCTATGGCCACGCCATGTCCCGCCCTACGAAGCAGCTGATTGGTTTGGTTTAGGCATTTCGCGAGTGGTGAGGATAGTGGATTGGTCAGGGGATAGGACCTGAACAAATGGAGTTACGTTACCTTCGACGCCTGGCCAATAGTAGTGATTGAAGGGCGGGTCTTGTAATTTCGCAGACCGCAAACAAAACAGACACAAGCCTCGGCCGGTTTTAGCTTGCTAGCCGCGTAGCTTTTAGGCTCGTGACGGCGGTTATCTTCAGAGCGAGCGAGTAGTGACTCTACAGTCAGTGAGAGAAACAAAGTGTCTCCTCTGTTCTTTCTGACCACGGTGGGAAACCTGGAGCAGGAAAACCCTCTCCTTGATTTTACGTTGGTTATGAAAGAGAACGAGAACCAGGAAATGAGTCACGGGAAACCAGTTGCTATGAGCCCATAGACAGTAGGACCAGCCACGCTCGCCTCAGGCATGAAGCAGTACTACCTGTAGTACTATCTGCAGGACTTTCTGCAGTACTATCTGCAATGGAAAATCGAGGTAACAGCGTTACATTATGTGACAGATTATTAGATCCAAGTATGAATGTTAGTGTGAAATTGAACATAACGTATATGACAATGTTGTTTTCAATAAATAAACAGTCACAAAGCAAGCCATCTACTTTTCCATGCTGATAAGAGAATTAAAATGAGAAAATATAATGGGACAAAAAGAAATCAAGGGACATTTAGAATAGATAAAAATGTGCGATTAATAGCGAGTTAACTATGACATTAATGCGATTAAATATTTTAATCGCTTGACAGCACTAGTATCTTTTGGTATGCATTTCAGAAAAAAAATGGTTAGGATTCAGGTGTAATTGCAAATAGTGATTAATCATGATTAATCCACTGAAAATTCTGATTAATTTGATTAAAAATTTTAATCATTTGACAGCCCTAACTAAAATACAACAAATTGCTTGTTGAATTTAAAACAAATGAAAGGAAATCATTTCCAACATTATTTTATTGAACAAATTGAACATCGAATTGAATATAAAACTAAGCTAAAACGACTAAAAGAAGAATGACAGTCCAATTTTAAAGTACAGTTTTCTACTGATATTTTCTTTTAACTAACACAAAAATCTGTCTTTCGCAATATGTCGGAGCCTTAAGCGCTATGGTTGGTATATGGTTATTGCGCCAGCTGACATTGAGAAGACGATAAAAAAAAATTATATAATGTGCAGCCCTAATGTAAACACACTCACAGATTATTTACTGTGGAACACAAACACGATTAGAAAATAATGTTGCATCACACATATACAAAATAAGGATTGGCTCTCTTGACAGTGGGAAATTTTATCGACCATCTTTCTGTCTCCCGCTCTTTAAAAGGTACAGACTCACTAGCTAAGTTTCCATCCAGTTCATCCAATCGAATTATCTGAAGTTCGGTAAAAAAAAACTCATGCGAATAAAGCTGGTGAAAGTGTGTTTCCATCAAATGGCTTTAAAGCGAATAAAAACCCTTTCGTAATGACGTCACTTGGTGTTTTGCGGTCAAATTGGTATATCAAATTGATTTGAGACATTTTAAGGTGTTTCCATTCATTTTCGCACTGAATCGCACAACATTCAAGCAAACATTTGTGAACAAAGTTTTGCTAGACAAAATGGATCTCGCCATCTACCAACAAATGATCACCGCTGCGAGACAACTCTCTTTTTTGAAACGTGTATCGCTGTTTGACCGCCTTCCATTTACTCCGGAGGACGTCCACACGGCTTGTCGTAACCTTTGTTGCCCATTTCCTTCGCGAGTTCCTGATAAATTATGGCATTTCTTAGATTTTTGCTATCTAAAATAGCCGTTTATATTTTGCTCGTAAATTAAATTCAAAAAGTCTCTCGTCTCCTCATTTGTCCACTTACATCTGTCTTTGTTGACACCTGCCATGTGTGCAAACAGAGCGGAAATACTGGGCGGAAATTAACTAAAACGTCTTTGTTTTGTGGCGGGTTGCAACCATAAAACTAGAACTGCAAGCAGTTATGAACGGGGTCCAAGCCTCGTGCGCCGGTGCCCCCCGGCGCGAGCCCCGGCGCGAGCCGCCCCCGGCGACGCCGAGAGCCCGCGAAAACGGAGCCCCCGAAAGGAGAACCCGAAGCGCCGCCGCGGCGAGGCGAAAGTCGGGAAATTTGACCGAGCGCGAGCTCCAAAGTCCGTAGTGAAATGCAATTGCAAATTTCCTCTTCGTTGCGTAAAAGGCCCAAACGCTTCTACTTCGATTGTAGCGCCCCCTAAAGGGCGATCGTCGCCAAGTCCGGTGGGGAGCCGCAGAGTGGCATGACGAACAATACTCTCAAGTTTCGTGATGATGGCATTTACTGCTGCAGAGATATTCACATTGCAAATTATTCCCATTTAAATGCATTGTCTCATTTGCCAAAAGGCATCTACGTTAATTGTAGCGCCCCCTAACGGCCGATTTTCACCAAATTTTGTGGGAAGCCGCAGAGTGGCATCCTGAACAAAATACTCCCAGGGTTTGTGATGATAGCATTTAATGCTGCCGAGATATTTACATTGCAAAGTATTCCCATTCAAATGCATTGACTTATTTGCCGAAAAAGCCTCTACGTTAATTATAGCGCCCCCTAACGGCCGATTTTGACCAAATTTGGTGTGGAGGCTCAGAAGGGGATGTTGAATAAGCGTACTTGGTTTCTTTCTGATAACTATTAATTTGGGCGAGATATGCCAAAGTTCGTGTTTTGTGGCTAGCTACAACAAATTAGTTTAGTTGTAAAGTGCGAACGGTGTAATGTAGCGAAATTCCTTTGATAACTTTTGGTCAGCTCCATAAACAGATGGTAACTACCAAGTTTCGTGCACATCGGTCGCATGGCCTAGGACGAGTACGGAAACTTTGTTTTGCGCATTGTGTGATTTTACGAATTAACTTCTTTGTGGAAATGGGATTACCCTGTATCATCAGATTCATATGGGTTCAAGGAACAAGGAGATCTAAGAACTTCTCATCTGCAATGCAAACTGTGGGAGTTATACGCAAAAACATATTTAAATGCATTGACTTATTTGCCAAAAGGTCTCTACGTTAATTATAGCGCCCCCTAACGGCCGATTTTCACCAAATTTGGTGGGAAGCTGCAGAGTGGCATGCTGAACAAAATACTCCTAGTGTTTGTGATGATAGCATTTAATGCTGCAGAGATATTTACATTGCAAAGTATTCCCATTCAAATGCATTGACTTATTTGCCGAAAAAGCCTCTACGTTAATTATAGCGCCCCCTAACGGCCGATTTTGACCAAGTTTGGTGTGGAGGCTCAGAATGGGATGTTGAAGAAGCCTACCTGGTTTCTTTCTGATAACTATTTATTTGGGATCGCAATTCATTATTTATTCGGCAAATAACGTTTCCATCAGCATTTATCGCATAAGCCGTATATCGATCAAGATAAAATCCGATGAGACCGAACGTATTTCCTTTGAGTCGATATTCATGAAATCAAATTGAATTTTACTGTTTCCATAAGGCATTTTTCATTCAATATCACTTAATTTGAATAAAAACGTGTGGATGGAAACATAGCTACTGTCTGAAATCACTCCCTATTTACACTCTGCCATTTTATTTGAGTGTCTGAATTCTGAATTGGAAAATGTATGCACTGTATAGTCAAACATCCTCGCAACAGAGCTAAAACAGTAGTTTTCTTGTTAAGTACACATCTTTCTGCTAACAATTGAGTGTCAGCTTTTAGACAGAAAACTCTGTGTCTTTCCTCAGGAAAGACACAGAGTTTTCTGTCTAAGTTTTCTGTCTAAGTTTTCTCCCTGAGAAAATCACTGAAGTTTGGGTTTTGTGCAGTTTGTATACGTTTTCTTTTCTTTTTATACTTCTGTAACATTTGAGGCAAAATTGTGAGGCAGAAGAGGGGTTAATATATTATGAAACACGACATGGTCAAGACAAAAGACCAGACAACTAGACTGATGCTCAAGTCTTTATTATTATCTGAATCTTTAGTGTGAAGATTACATTGAAGGTCAGAGGAAGTAAATAGGAAATTTGAGAGACAGGGTATTACCTGGTTGGATTTTCATACTAATCCATTTGAAAATAGCCAGATTTGTTTACAGCTCAATCGTGTACAATCCACTCATAAGACAGTACAGTTGTAGGAGCCGAGGAAAAAAGAAAATAACTGCTGGAGCTACTTTTCCTCGATTATGTCTCTTTGGCAATTTTACTTTTTGGCTTTGTTAGACAAGCTTATATCGCTGAACACTGCACTATAGATGCACTTTACATTCATAATGCTCCCATTTTTGTGACAAGTTTTCTCTTTCTCTCTTCCAGCTGTCTGGGGAACATATACGAACATGAGGTACAGTAATTAATTTTTCTATTACCTAACTACTGAAGAAACAACAACCTCAACTGATACCTGAGACTTTTGCCCCTCTACCCCAGGCCTCTCTATTGCCCCCCCAACCTCTCCTGATCTTCCTTGACCCTCTGGCCCCACCCCTATATGAACTCACAGCAGTATTAATGGTGAATTTGGAACAACTCTCACATTATAGTGCAGTAATAATAGTATGCTTATTGTCTGTGCATCTTCTGGGAAGGTTACATGATCATTTCACTTACACACCACACACACAAATTCAGCTCGAGTGAACTCAGGGGTATCGCGTTATATTTAGCCTTGACTTGGTTGCACAAAAGCAGAGGCACCTAAGTTACCATGGATATTTGTTCTGTGCAGCTAGCCTGCTCCTGACCAGGGTAACAGCCAGCATCTATTAATCCTGGGGCCTTTTGTGTTCACTCAGCAGTGGTTTCTACCTTATTTTTAAACAGGTGCATATTGCTGTTCAGTTAAGCACTGTTATTTAAACTGTGACCATTGTTTTTTTTAAATAATTATTCACATGACAGTCGTTGTATATTGCTGTATAAAAACTGCTGTTCATATTATTGTTAGAAGTTTGGTGAATATATTACGGCAGTTGAGATAATTAGCAAAGGCTGATACAGTTTCAAATGTGTTTTAATTAGGACTGTCAATCGATTAAAAAAATGTAATCAAATTAATTACAGACTCTGTGATTAATTAATCTAAATTAATCGCATACATAATTTTTGCTGTGAAAGTATTTGAAATATTTCAATTCAAATGAATCAATGAATAATCAGAATTAGTGACATTAAAGTTAAAAAAAACTCTTTTTATTATTATTTTCACTGTTCAAATAATGACCATAACAATCAACAATATGACCTAATATGCTGAGGAAATAAATTCAAAAGGGTATTTTACAATAACTATGAATGCACCGCGAGGCTGTAGGTTACCAGTTTCATTGAACGCACCGTCTCCGTCTGTCGGACTGACTGAACGATATATCTAAAAATATACATTTATGAAATAAATGAAATCATTCAAGAAGTTAGGCTAATTATTTCCACAAAGGAATTGTTGTGCACTTTGCCTGAAAAGCGAGTAGTGGAAGTTAATGTTACTTAGGTAATTTATATTTTAGCCCATACGAGAGAGAAGGAGCGAGAGTGTAGATTGGTGGTTGTAATTGATCTTCATGGTAAATTTCCTGCTCACCTTTTTAAGGCAAAAAGTACAACTGTTCATTTGTACAAATAATTAGCCTAACTCCTTGAATGGTATGAGTATGATGGTTTCAATTCAGAGCAGTGGTCAGTATGTGTATATTTTTAGGCGGCTTACGCATTCAGGCGGTCTGCGATTGCGTGCCACGCTTTCTCTCGCTGTTTCATTACAGAGGCCGTGTTTCTTTTTCACAAATGACGTGTTTCACGTTATCATACTTCCACAAGAAGCTGCTGCTCACTCTAAAGTGTGCACAATACATATTCTCCATTTTAGCATCAGTAAATCTGTGATCAACCTCGTCTGTTCAATAAAGCCGTGAACGCGCATCTATCCAAATTACTTCAGCCTGGCTCGACCTAGTCGCTCCTCCTCAGATAGCTGAAAATTCAGATAGTTGTGTGACATGAGACAATCCAGTACATTACAATGTAGTAATGTAGTCAGTAAACTGATAATGACACTTGTCATAAAAATGCCTGTATAGGTTTTGACACATACTGTAGACTAAATTGTAACATATGCCTATAGTGGACACCATGCATGAAAGGCTAACCTGACTTCCCTGGAGATTCACATCTGCGAGCCAATCTCCTCCATTTGGTACAACTTGCTGACAGTACTGATTTGCGCTTAGGCATGATGCAAACATTATTATAAATGCACAAATGCTACCCACTGTGCAAAATCTGAATTTTACTGCAATGGATTTTCTCCGGGAATAAAATATGAAATATTAAAAGTAATTTTACGCTCAATTATTGAATACATTGCTGTCATTTTATAGATGGACCGATTCTCATGAAGTTACAGAGTCTCCCTACTCCTGATCTGGCACTGTGATAAGCGCAAGCTATCGGCAGCAGACTGGACTGTAATTAGACTGTTGCATACACATGTATATACATTACGTAGTACAAAACAGCTTCTCTCTCAGTGATATTGAGTTGGGGTTGGGATGGTAAAAAAAAGTAGTAGCAGAATTAGTTGATCTGGATCAAAGATGACAGCGGCACTGAATTAATTTATTTAATTAAGGTTCAAATTATTGTCAAGACAAATGTAACTTCTCTCTCTCAATGTGAGAGGTAAACATGTCAAAACCACATATGTAAATCAATATAATAAACTAATGAGTGTTCTATGTCTAAAAATCAGAGCTCTATCTTTTCTCTTCGTATTATAATGATGTGAGACTATATATTTGTCGGCTGTTTACATAGTACCTAGTTGTATTAGGCCGTTATTGGCAAAGCTGCATACCAATGAACGGCACTGCTTTATGGCAGTGTCAGACTTTTATGTGATTTAACATTATTGTAATGATTACCATAATTTGACAGCTCTTTAATTTGCTGAATTAGCCAAAAACACACATTCATGGTCGTTTTTATCCACAAACGGTATACAGAAGCGACTATAAATAGCCTACATATTGTGATATAAAGGCTATATAAACTGGTGTAGAGGATTTTACTCAAAAATGTTAATTGAAGGGTGGGGGTGGTGCGCCACGTGTCACTAAATAAAAGCATTCTTCAAGTCGAGCTATTGTCTTTGGCTTTGTGATAATTGCTGCCATCATCTCACCCCCCCTCTCCTTGGCTTTGTCTTTCTCTCATCATAGATCAATACAAGAACACGGAGAAATGAAGATTGAGCAGAGGATTGATGATGTGAGTTTAACATGTGGTCAAACACCTTGTATTTTACAGGTCAAAGGACCTCTGCTGTACAGTATATTATCAGCTGGTATTTCTCTTTTTCATGCACATATCATAACACGTTTACTAAATGTACACTAATTTGCAACCTCTACATACAATAGCCAAATCTCGATTTTTGATTGGGCCCCAAAAAAATCTGGTGCAGCTGGGCTTAAATTTTAGCCTAACCATCACATATTTTTATACCTCAAACACAAATTTGATATAAAGATATTAGGTAAGTGCCAACAGTAATGTCAAAGTTGTTCATAAACATTTCCCTTCTGTGAGAAAAAGTTAATGCTCCTGAATCAGGAATTTTGAAACACTTAAACATTGAAAAAACTGCACCATGGTGACTAACGTTTGGCAGCAGCCAAGTAAAAAGTCAGAAGTAAAATAGGCATATATTATTTCTTATATTAAACAAACACACAAAGGGAAACATTTCTTTTTTACCTATAAGTACAACTCTTACGTTTTATGTTGTATGTGAATTATCCCTGACATTTCATTGGCTTTTTATACTTTTTTAGACAATAGTCCTGAGAAAAATGTAGAAATCTTGTTTTTGTTTTGTTTCTGATGAACACTGGACTTTGTTATTGATTCCCCACAATCAAAGCATGTGTGCACGTTAAATGGCTGTAGGCATGTTTTAGGATTAAAACGATGGGATCATTCAGCAAGTAAATTGTTAACTTGACTTTCTTGATATAAATGTTTGTTGTGCAATTCCTACCCCTGACTTAATGCATATCGCTCTTTATATTTGTTCATAATTGAGCTTGAAGTGAATGTTCACACAGTTTGGGAAAATGAATTTTAGGTTGCTTTCACAACTGTTTGGTTTGATTAAAATGAACCTGATAAGTACGGTTCATTTGAGCTGGTGTAACAGCTGTCAATGAAACCCTGGTGAGGACCAAACAACCGAACGGAGAGCGCTTGAAAAGGCAGGTCTCTGTGATTTTAACGTGATTTCAAAATCTAAACTACTAATAAATCCATCTGCTGACTGTAAACTGTTCAGGAAGCAATCTTAATAATAATAATAATAATAATAATAATGATTGATCTGTATAAGGGATGCATATATTGATGTAAATCATTTAGTAACCATAGTACACACACAGACGTACGTCAGCAGCGTACGTGTACGATCAATCAGTGTCAAAAGTAGTTAAAACTGTGGTATGTTGTGACATAGTGATCCCACAGTAACATTTGCAGGTAAGACTGGGCAATATATCGATATTATAGCGACATGGATATATGACACTAGATATCGCCTTCAATTTTGGATATTGTAAAATGACACAAGTGTTGTCTAATCTTAGCTTAAAAGGCTGTGTGGTACTGATGATTATTTATCAAAAATCTCATTGTGTAAATAATTTGTGAAAGCACCAATAGTCAAACCTACAATATCGTGACAATATCTACATTGATGTATTTGCTCAAAATTATTGTGATATTTGATTTTCTCCATATTGCCCAACTCTACTTGCAGGAATATTACTATACAAGACGAGGGATGGGATCGTTAATATTTTATTGATATTGATACTTTTTTCAAGTCTTTATCAATACCATTATCGATACATTTCAATTATTTGGTGGAAAGACGAGACAACACATTCTTAATCTTAACAGAACTATTATTGGTTTTATTGCAAAAACTGAGTCTGTGACTGTTTGATTTCTTCTGTCGCTGTTTTTGTTTTAACGATTTGATTAAGCAGCCCACAGAGCGGTGCTCTCAGTAACCAGTCCGACTATGTTTTGAATGATTTGCGGTGGGGAGGCTAGTGTTTACCTATGGTCTTTCTTTGCGCTCTTATCTATTTTTAGACGTATATGTCTATAGCTTGTTTTGCCACTGACCGGCTCAGATTAATATTCTAAGTGTCTGACAACATTATGTAAAAGATTTCTAAGAAGCATTTTAGCATCGTAAAATACACTTCATTCAAAGTCGACAGAAACAAAATAAAACTATGAAAAGTCGTTTTGGGTCGTCTTCCAACCATCGTAACTCTAGTTTTGGTTGAAATAAACACACAGTTTACCGATTTACATGTGAAAATATGTTGGTTCTATACACGCTAAAAGTATTGTTTTTTTAAATGGAGTTTGGTGGGTTTAGGGCTAGCGACAGAGCTGTTACTGGTTAAACAAAAAATGCCTCAAAGAGGATTTAAAGGTCTATCTCTGAAGGGATCCTTTTCATAATGTCAGACACTTAGAATATTAATCTGTCAGTGGTAGAACAAGCACAATTGTGAAGGTAAATACAAGCTAGACAATTGCATTGTAGCCTGTTTTGCTGCTGCCAACTGCAGAAATCTTTTTTAATACTGGACCAATTTCAAAGATTGCTCTCATTATTTCTAACATGTGGTCAATTCACAGTCTATTATTAACGCCAGAGAACATGCACACAAAAGCTTTCAAGTGCTGCATGACCTGCTGTCAGTAGATTTTAGATTTCCTCAAGTGGGTTCTGATGATGTGTTGATGATGCAGCTTGACAAATACCATTACTGTTCAATCAATGACTTACCTGACAACAAAAAACAACAGAAATATAAGTAAGTTGCACTTTACACTGTGTGTGCTCTGTTAAAAAAAATATAGTTGCAGTCTTTAGTCACATAATTTTAGCATTCTGTCAGTTTAGCCTGTTTGTGGAGTGCTGTTTCTGCTTTCTTGCTGTAAGGTATTGAGTGTATATGTGGTCCTAAGAAATGGAAATGGCTTAAATATCACCACCATACAGTCCCAATTTGCTCGAGCTTGTCTTGCACCTTTGAATAATGCTGGTGTACAGGTTGTAAAATACATAATTTGGCTCTCCATTTTCTTCTTGTGCCCATGAAAAAAAAAAGCTTTATGCTAACTTCTCATCTTTTTTTAGGCCGTGGCTCCTCTCCGAGAGAAGATTCGTGATCTGGAACAAAGGTGTGTGTGTGTACCCCTTTTTTAATGCACACATTTGTACACATACGCACACTCAAAGTTAGTAAGCAAAAGTGTTGCGAAAATTGTGTAAAGACTTGTAGAAACTGACATTTGGCATTTCTGTTCACTGTCACTATAAGCATATTTTCTTTATTGTAATACCAACTCAATGCTCAGAGCACTGTTAGACAAGCTTGAAGTCCATTAAAGAGCAGTATGCTGTGCTGATTTGCATAGCTTTCCTCCCTAGTTACCAGATATTAGATACTGTAAAATTAGAAGTCACGTGACTTCGGCGTAGCAGGCTATTGATGAATGAAGCCATTATTGACTTTTCCATTGCAGCTACTAATGGATCAATTCTGCTGTCAGAGGTTAATTATGTGTGTCGGGTTTAAAACATGAATGCTAAGGAGAGAAATTCAAAGCCACTTGTTTAGATTGCGACCATTGCCCTGTCTCTAGGTGCTGCTTTTAATAAACCTGCAATTTGCCAAAGGATTACAGGACCCTTTATCCCCTAAAGTACCCTATATCAATTTGATCCAGTGCTGAAGGTGGATTATGTAAAGCATTTTTAATTGCCCTGTTGCTGAAATGTGCTATATAAATAAAATTGCCTTGCCTTACTCCCAAAAGTAATTGCTGATGTCTGAGAATGAAAATAAAATATAGCTGTAATGGTTGTAGATTCAAAATCACCCACACATTGCCAACATTTTAGCTTTGAAAATCTAGATCTTCATGTTAAAGAAAGGTACAATAAGACACCATATACTGTAACTCCAGTGCCTACTAACCAGAAAAGCATAGTTTCTCATACAAAATAATTAACTTACTCTATGGTGCATGTTATGAGAGCAGAGCTTTCAGGAAAATGCAGTGAAAGCCTATTTATTTATTATTCAACAACTGGATTTACATTTAGCTAAATAATATTGTTCTCTTCTGCTTCGTTCTCATTAAGTTTTTCTTCCTTTGCCTTCTCTCTCTAGTTTTTCTCAGAAATACCCACCCGTGAAATTCCTGTCAGAAAAGGATCGGAAGAGAATTTTGGTATGCAGCATACACAATTTCAAACAACAATCACATTGACAATAACTATTATACATAACCATTTGTCACGGGCTATATGCAGAATAAAACTCCAACCTTAGCTCAATCTTCTTTTTAGCTAACACTAGCAATGTGTCTATATGGAGGTCAATGTCTGTCGGCTCTTTCACCACTTTAGTTCAGACAGAAATATCTCAACATCTACTCGATGGAATGATACAAATTTTACAAATTGCACAGACATTAATGGTTCCAGGGTGATGAATCCTACTGACTTGATCCCCTGATTTTTTATCAAGCGCCACCATGAAGGTGATATTTTGGGGTTTGAATGAAACGTCTCAACTGTTGGATGGCGTTAGCATTATAGCTCAAAGCAACTGGGTCTCAGTACAGTCTCACAGCCACTACAATGACTGTCGACACTTGTTGGGGTTTTGACCATCATTCCTAAAAGGTAAAAAAGAATATTGTATTCACTAAGTTAATTGGTCTGATCTGGGAACATGGCTACATTGCTAAAAAGAAAAAAAAAAGATGTTAGACGAGCATTAGAAACTTACATGTAAGCTGTCAGAGCATCAGGCAGGTTATAAGTAAACCCCCAGGTTAGCCAAACATATTTGGATTTGAAAACTAAGGCAAACTGTAAAGTTATTATCCAAACCTTTAAACTACTAAGAGCTACCACAACACAAACGAAAGCAGAGTTAAAATGTCGGATTTGTAATCTTGTTCACTTATTCTTTGATCACATTGTCCCTTATTTAAATGACTTAAAGGTCCCATGGCATGACAATTTCCCTTTATAAGGTTTTTTAACATTAATATGAGTTCCCCCAGCCTGCCTATGATCCCCAATTGGCTTGAAATGGTGAGAGGTGTAAACCAAACCCTGGGTATCCTAGGCCAAGTTCTTGTATGAGCACTTGTCTTTTGCCCACAGTTAATATTCAAGAATATTGGCTTCTTAAGTTAAATTGAAAAAAGGTTTTGTAGAAAAACCTTTACCTCAAAGTAAAGTTTTGAAGTATTCTTTAGCTATCAGTGCTGAAACAACAGTAGTGTATCGTACAATTTCCTTTATAAATAGTCTACACGGGGGGGAGGGGTGGCAGTAGCTCAGTCTGTAGGGTGTTGGATTGGGAACCCAAGAAGGGTCGCCGGTTCAAGTCCCCATTCAGACCAAAGTATGGTGGTGGACTGGTAGCTGGAGAGGTGCCAGTTCACCTTCTGGGCACTGCCAAGGTGCTGTTGAGCAAGGCACCGAACACCCAGCTGATTTGGGGTGCCTGTCCATCGATAGCTGAATTACACACAACAGCGTGAAAACATTGTAATTACCATTGTGGGAAGTATTTATTATTATTATTATTATTATTATTATTATTATTATTATATCATCACTTAACTAGCACTGCAAGGTGCCTAATGTGATTTTTTCGACGATCTGTACCAAACAAGATTTTTTCTTTAGTCTGTAGGATACGATTTGTAGGCTGGGACGTCTCTACAGCACCACAATACTTAATATTGTTGTATATGTATATCCTTTACTGACGTAATTGTACATGTTTATTCTTCCACTAGATCACTGGTGGGGCTGGTTTTGTTGGTTCCCACCTGACTGACAAGCTGATGATGGATGGCCATGAGGTGACGGTGGTGGACAACTTCTTCACAGGAAGGAAAAGAAATGTGGAGCACTGGATTGGCCACGAAAACTTTGAGCTCATCAATCATGATGTGGTGGAGCCTCTCTATATTGAGGGTGAGCAACAGAGTAAATGTGGGAGGTGATGAATTGGTTTTCACTAACTGGACCAGCTTGTCCAGGGGGGCTCACAAATAATTATTATAATCATATTTGTACTATAATGGAAAGAAATGATCATTCTGTATCTTCTGCTGTCACTATGCGTGTTGGTGCACGGCTATGCAGCAATAGATACTATAAACAAGGTAATAATTAGTACAGTAGCAAAGAAGCTGGATTCACAAAATGTTATACTAGCTGTCAAATTAGTTAAAGTGTGCTTTATGCCAGGAAGAAACAATATATCACCATAGAAAAATCAACATTAATTCTCCATAGGAAGCATATATAGTATAGTTATTATTCTAGTAAACATGCACATTGGACAAATAAAAAGGATGATTAATTTCTTAGCCAAAATAAAATAATGAACAAACACTGTGGAAAAAATGTAAATGCAATTGAGCTGAATGAAGATAAAAGCATTGTGGATCTCTCTAAGCTAAATGGGGTTTGAGGGTAATCCTGCATTTAAGTTTACAGGTTACTCGCTGCTTTCTGCAGTAATCTCAGTGTTTCCCCTATAATTGTATAAGTGCAATGCTATGCAAATCAGCACAGCTTCAGTCACATCTGATGGAGAAGGGAAGAAAACAGATAAACATCCCGCATCCTCCCAATATGGCGCCCCCTGTAGCTTTGTTAGCAGTAAGTGATTTTATTGTCTCATAAACAAAATTCTACTTGATCATAAATCAGCAATTAGCTTAGACAACAGGCATAAACATGTAGGAAGCAATATTTAAATCTGCTCCGTCTGCATGCAGTCTCTCTCTCCGCCGCCACCGCTGTTTTACACAACGCACTCCTCTGCAAATAGCGAATGTTTACAGTATGAAATGAAAGTTGTTGGTTTGTAGTGTAACTGTAATCTTAGTTTTACCACGCATCTTGAAATTTGGACAAATTCTTGTGAACTTAGCTGCTGGCGTAGACAAACCATCCTCTCCGCTGGAGTGCTAAATTCACATGGCTAATTAATATGAACAAGAGTGATGTTATCGGACATTCTTCATTATTTCTAAACTTAACTCAGTATTTTGATATCAGGGTAATGCCCCAGGACTGAGCTTTCTGTGTCTCTGAACAATATTTGTATACGTACCAAGTTTAGTTAAAATCTGATAAATGGGGCAAAATCACGGGACTTGCTGCATCCATTGTAGGGATGAAACAGGTGTGTGGTTGGTTTCACCACTTTTTCTATAGAGCATTAAACCATCTGAATTGTTTTTGCTCATCTTTGGTAAGCTACAAACCCGCTTTGCTTGTGGCTTTGACCTTTGTGATTTGGCATCTGCTCAATGCTGCTTGCTGCGATTGGGCTGCTTCCCAAGCCTGTTGTAGCTCAGGCGGTAGAGCGTTTGCCTAACAATCAGAAGGTTGGTGGTTTGATCCCAGGCCCTGCAGTCTGTTCTCAAAGTGTATGAATGTGAGTGAAAGGTACCTTAACAAGTGGAAGTGCTTTGAGAAGCCGAAAAAAGGTTTTGAACCTGCAAATTGCCGCTTGCGGCTATGTCTCAGTTACTTTTTTTTTTCTCCACAGTGTTTGTTCATCATTCTTTTTCAGCTTAGACAATAATCATTCTCTACTCCCCTGTGAAATGCAGATGCCACGTCTTCTGAAAAATGTTTTCCAAAACAGTCATTAAAAGTTATTCAGATGTACAAATTGCTTTCAAATTATATCACAGATGTATCTTATGGCCTTTTTTGGTGAAGCCCTTTTATTTTATGGTTCCTTGACCATATGGCTCGTTTTCTCTTTTTAGTGCAGATACACAGCTCACGAACTGTAATGCCATAATGGAGATGAGCAACACAAAACATTAACACACAAATAATGCATTGTGTGAGCAGAGAACTGCTGAATTCATTCACTAGATTGTGCTACAACCATCCACACAAAACTTTTTTATTATTAATCCATGCTGGACAGGCTAAATCCTCCCCAAAACGGACAAAATACTATGGCATACTATCTAAAATTTCATTAAAAACCATCAGAAAAGCTTACACCACTTATAAGTTAAAAAAGGGGGCATCACAGGTGGCAAGGCGTGCAAATAGAGTGTAACATGACAAAAGAATTCTTGCAATAATACAAATATAGCCTAGCTTAGCCATCTGCAGAAGTGGGTTTGCTCAGTGGTGGTTCATGGGCCACTTTGTATCACTGTATAAAACCTCAGAGCAGTCAAAACCTATAGGAGGCTGTCAGGACGCTAAGAAAGTTAAGTATACAAATGGACACGGGTGTAGCTTACAGCTAGAAACTTGGCTTTGACACTGTTTCCATGTATTTATTTATCTTCAGTGGACAACAGGCTATTCTCCTGAGATGGTAAACTCACAGTACGATTCCCACGTGGGTGCTCACAATTGCCTGTGGTCACCTGAGCTCCCGAGCACCAAAAGAAATCTGTGCATAAGATGCTAGGAATATCCAAGCGTTTTTTGATGAGGTGTATTGGGTATATACTGTAAAGCCTGATCTGTTCCTTGTCTTTGGTTTGTTTGCTTAACAGCATTTGTTTTCGATCAGAAGTGACATAGAAGGCATTGACAGAGGAAAAGAGTCAGCTATGATTGACATAGATGGAGATAACCTACCAACTGCAAAGGTTGCATTGAATATTTGTATAGCATTAAATCAGAATTATGCGTAGGGTTACACAGGCATCAGAAGACAAGCTCTGACAATCTATGACTAGTGAACACAACAGCATAATAAACCTCTAACTGTATCCCTGTTTGTTGTAGTAAAATAATATTCCAGCATTGAGTGCCATATGTTAGTCTGTGATGTTACTATGCAAATGTTAAAACAAGGGAAGATTACAGGTTTTCAGTGTATTCATTGAAGAAGTAAAGTGGACATTACATTTTGTAGAAAAGAAAAAAGGTAGAAAAGAAAAGCTTGAAAATGGAAGTCACTTAAAGCTTTAGTGCGTCACTTTTCTATCAGCTCCACAAAACTCTGTATTTTTCAGTATGGCTATTTTCAGAAAATTGTGTCGCCCGGCGACTCTCTCGCGCGCAGAAAATCGAGTGAAGATAATGACCTCTTTTGTAAAGTCATCATGTTTTTTTAATCCTCCGTGTCCTACATGGCTACTAGCAACTGTGTGGAGGTGGGGGTGGTGCGCAATCCGAAGGCTTGTGTCATGTGTAAGCATCAACAGTTTTGTTGTCATTATGTAGAATTCCTCATAGGGGCGACATAAACTACGCACTATAGCTTTAAAAAAAAACATGAACTAATAACAAACACTGGCAGACGCCTTTACATGAAAATCTGACATCAGGGTCTCTGTATTTAAGGAGGAAATTTAAGTATTACAATGAATAAAGAAATGCTGAAAGAGAAAATCGAACAAGCTCTGAAGGTGAAAATATGGAGCAAGAGGTCAAGCCATCTAAAGGGTGCTTACATTCAACTTGAGAAGAAGAAAGATGTGGGATGGTTTAGATAATGGGAAGAATAATAGGACAGAAATTGTGGGAGAAAAGCTTATTGAGGACATCATAGGCAATCAAACCTTGTAAAGCTCTTTTTTATGTGCATGACCCATATTTTCAGCCTAAGCCATTTCCACATACTATTGTTTTAAATATATTAGCTACTGTGGTCAAAAATGAATATTCTTCTTTGTCTAAGTGTGCATTGGTCTCTAAATCCACTTTTTTGTCTCTAAACCTTTTTATCCCTGTTTTTTTGTCTGCTGTTTTTCAATCACTGTACAGCACTTTGACTTGAATTTTGTTATGTTTAAAAGGTTCTATATAAATAAAGCTTGATTGATTGAGAAATTCATATTGACTCAATAAATACTAATAAAGTAGCAAGTGAGTGTGTCACCTTGTACACGTTGTCTTTGTAAGTCATGTGTCTACCAGGAGAACAGGTTGCAATTCCGCTGCTCCTGAGCCACATCAAAGTATAGATATAATGTGCTTCCCTCAGCGGTTGACATTTTCCTTTAGCTTGAAACTATCAGTGCAGCTTCAGTCTTAAATATGGCTGGCTATCAGTAAAGGCTTTAATGTTCCTGAAAGGTTGCAGCATTTAGAAAAGTGAAATAGTTCAGTTGTTTCAAGGTGAAATGATGTATGTTTCTCCTGCTTTTTACAGTGGACCAGATCTATCACCTGGCGTCTCCAGCCTCTCCTCCCAACTACATGTACAATCCCATCAAAACACTCAAGACCAACACCATTGGCACTCTTAACATGCTCGGTGAGTACCAAGCCTTCATATTAAGACGTTTTCTAGTAACAGATTGAATTCAGACTTACAAGTCTGATCATTTATAATATAACATGAAAATAAAAGTTTAATAAACCACAAAATACTGTAAATCTAGTTTGAAGTTGATGAGAAGTGTCTTTGGAAATTTTTAGATTCCGCCTTGGAAAATGTGTTTTAATTAATAGTTTTTCTTCCCCTTGTAGTGTAGCGCGAAAGAGGAAAACAAAACTTGGAGAACCACAATACTTACCAGACCATTATTCTACTTCATTACATTTTCAACTTTTATCCATGCCAACTGCTTACACTCTATACAGTAAAGTGATTTGTGCTTCAAATGAGAGTCAAAATTCCACATCTTGTTATTTTGTCTGTTGGCTGTCAGACTGTTCAAAATTAGGTAGCAAATCCTTCATTTGATAATGAAATTGGTGATAGGATTTATCGTGAGAAGCACAGACGAGCTTTGAGAGGCATTTATTTTTTCCAGTTTTTCTCCTTTATAATCCTGTGATTACGTATATATATATATATATCATAGCACTAAATTAATATTAACAAAGACTGTTCTCACTGTATTCAAGGGAGTGAAAGGGACTGGAGCACACTGATTGATTTTCCGCCTTTATTAAAGGCAGGAAAGGCTGAAAATCAATCGGTGTGCTCCAGTCCCCTTTTTCCTTTGGATGTTTGTTGTCCTTGCTAAGAGGCACATGATTGAACTGCTTGCTGCTGGGAGATGCTCAAAGAACCCTGTTTCATCGGTTGTCACTGTGTTTTTGTCTCTGAGGTTTGGCCAAACGTGTGGGCGCCAGACTTCTCCTGGCTTCTACTTCTGAGGTTTATGGAGGTAAGGAAGAGGCCTCACACTCATCTTTGAATATTCTGGTGCTGGTAATGCTTTCGGATGGATGGATGGATGGATGGATGGATGGATGGATGGATGGATGGATGGATGGATGGATGGATGGATGGATGGATGGATGGATGGATGGATGGATGGATGGATGGATGGATGGATGGATGGATGGATGGATGGATGGATGGATGGATGGATGGATGGATGGATGGATGGATGGATGGATGGATGGATGGATGGATGGATGGATGGATGGATGGATGTGCGTGCGTACATATGTACGCATGTGTACGTACGTATGTATTTACGTACCTTATGTTCCAACATTAGCATTTCTGACACTACATTTCTTTGTAATTTAAGGAAGTCAACTGTCTGCCACATCTGACTCTTTGTGGTCGCTTTTTGGGGTTTAATTGTAGTTGGTAATGAACGGACAGCTTCACATGTATTAATAATTGATGACATGTTTAAGCCTCTCAATTCAGCAGCACAACAATGATGGTCAGCTTTGTTTAAAAGGTAGCATTTATTTAAATAACTATCTATACTCACGCGGAGAGACATTATCTTTATTCTGAAAACCAGTCCTCATACGACAGGTTAGTCATCCATTCTTATGCAATCTGTTGAATAAACGCAGCAGAAATATCTGGGCAGACATGCCGTGAATATGTGTCAGTCTAAGATGGGAAGCATGCTAGTCCAGATCCCTTAGCTTTTAAAATGTGTCTGAAGTACTTCTAAAATGTTTGTGTTTCAGATCCAGAGGTACACCCACAAAATGAGGAGTACTGGGGGCACGTGAATCCAATTGGTCCTCGTGCATGCTACGATGAGGGGAAGCGTGTAGCAGAGACCATGTGTTATGCCTACATGAAACAGGTATCATAACTGTACAGTATGCGTTTGATGTATGTTGATTGATGGTCACATTAGTTACTATGGGACTTTCTTTAATGAAATGCTTTGGAGCAACACTACAACACACAATTCTGCAAATGTAGCCATTAGCTTAAACTGCAAAATAGCTGAAATACAAAAAAAAACAAAAAAAAACTGTAAAGTAATAGAATAATTATGCTAATCGCCATGGTTAATTTATAGGATTCTTTGATGATAACGAAAATTTAACGGCTTGCTCCATATAGTCCAAACCTCTTTGACATTGATAAAGAACAGAATTTCTGCATTTCACAATCTCATCAATAAGAAAACGTGTTTATTTTATCAGGATAATGAAATAGGATATGTAACCATGATGCTTGTTATGTGAATAGGCTGTTTTTGAGAAGATAGTTTGGTATCAGGAAAGGTATGTCAGTGACTCTGAAGTTAGTGATACAGGTTTGTGTTTTCATGCATATTTCAACATCCAGATGATGAGACTTTTCAATCTTTTTATGCCTCTGTGCCGGCCACATTATGTTTTTGGGTTGTCCATCCCATTCTCATGGACACGATGTCTCAGGAACGCCTTGAAGGAATTTCTTTAAATTTGGTACAAACGTCCACTTGGACTCAAGATTTCCTACGCTGCTTTAGACAATATTTCACACAATTGTCTATAAAATGGTGACATTTTATACCTCAAAGGTCAACTTCACTGTGAAATAATTTTCTGCAAAAATGCTTTTCTGGCCATCATTCAACACTATAACTCAGGAACAGAAGGGGGGACATTTGGTCAGATACTGAATCGGTGACACTAAAGGCCTTTTTACGGTTGTGCAGAGGCTCCACACAAAGCTTTTGCCGTAGCCTACGCCGTGGCCTGATGTTTATACTTGTGCGCTGGTGTGTGCGTCGAGCCGGCGTGTGTGTGGGGAGTGTGTTTTAGAGTGAGGAGGAAGTGAGAGAGTGACGGCGATTGGCTCCGGAGCGAGTAGCGACTCTAGAGTCATAGTGAGAGAAACAAAGTGTCTCCCCTGTTCTTTCTGACCACGGTGGGAAATCTGGAGCAGGAAAAGTTACCCCTCTCCTTGATTTCATGTTGTTTATGGTGAAGGAGAACCAGGAAATGAGTCGGTGCGTCGCTGCGAGAGGTGCACATCAGGCTATGGCGTAGGGTCCGGCGTAGATGCAGAAGGGTCTGCTGCGTCTACGCCGGACCCTGCGCTGTCGGTTCTACGCACAACCATAAAAAAAACTTAAGCTTGATACTTTGGTGACTGTATCTTCTGTGTTGCCGGTTTGAAGATGTGTATGAAGCATCAATGTTTTTCCAAGAAATACATTTAATTACATACATTTAATATTTTATTTAATTTTTTATTAAATTCCTTCAAAGCCTTCACTACATATGAGTCATGGATAGACATGGATTAAAACTGCAACTTGACTGGTTGACAAAGGCATAGAACCGCAAGGTGGTAATTCTAGTTTCTTGTTGTGACTTGATTGATGCCAGCCTTTGATGATCAGATATGATTGACTTCCCTTGCCTTTCTTCCAGGCAGGTGATATTTATTTATCTTCCTCATCTCCTGCTCCTCCTCACCTGCTAATTATTTTTATCACACCAGGAGAAATCTTGGAAATGAACAGTTTTCAATATCCAAATGTCAGTAATTTGTGCACAAGGATGAGAATATCACTTATTACATTTATTGTCCAGTCATTTAATAAAATTCATTAACATTTAAAAACTGATGAGTGTAGGTTATGCAGCGGAAAATGTACATCTTACTTGCTCCTTAGACAGAAGGCAAACATTTTAAAGATTGAAAACTGCATCAGTTGATGCATTTAAACAAAATCTTATCATGCACACGCATACATGCACAGCAATATTTAAAGCGTTGTTTCTCATGGTCAAGGTGCCTACTACTTAATGAGAAGAAGCAGCATAATATGTAAGGATGAGAATCTTTAGGATTTTAGCACTTTTACTGATGCTCCATAAATTTGTAAATTAACGAGGGGCATCTTCTGAAACCAATATATTTTTTAGAAATGCTAAAAATAGATTTAAAAGTTTTGGTGCTGAATTATTACAAATAAACTAAACTTCAATAAGACTATAGAAGTAACTAGGAAGTGAAGAGCATCAGTTAACTGCTGCCATGTCATTTTTTTTAGAGACTGGGACTAAAATTTGTAATTAAACTCAACAGTGCTTCTTTATTTTGTGTCAAGTGATCATGGCTGCCTCTTCCTGATCAAAATAAATTAATATTGACCAGATTGGTGCAGATGTTTCCCCATCATTATACATTGAATCTCAGCTTCAGCATCTCCAATAAGCTGTATGTGGTGAGCGTTGGTCTTTTTAGACTATACTACTTAATTGCTGCGCTCACCAGATGTGAGTGTGTGAGTGTGTGAGTGTGTGGTTTGCAGGTGTGTGCAGGGCCTGAAATGTGGTAGTTTCTAAGTGTCTGTATGCATTAACATAATGGTGAAAGATGTTCTTGGAATGATGGAACGCAGCAGCATTTAAATGCATGGCATAACAGAGCAGAGGGTTGTTTGCATTCAATAGCAAGACCACCACTGGACGGTGCTGGGTTTTATTTTTTTTTTTAAAGATTATTTGGGGCATTTTAGGCCTTTATTTGATAGGACAGTTGAAGACGAAGGAAGTTTTGGCGTTTTAACTGATGCTGGTGGTGATGCTTTCTGAAATGAAAAGCTATGGAGTTGTTTCATGTTATGATGAGTGTTACCTTGACTTGAGGTCGACCCGTCATATTGTTTTATGCATAAGAACCGCTTCCCAACATTCAACATCAAATCAGGGGACGTGAACAGGCTGCAATATTTAGGTTTGCCAATGTTACTCTTGCCCGGATCTTGGGCAAACTGCTTCGCAAAGGTGGTAAATAATAACACTTTTAGTGACAAATTAGGCTACTCTGTTGGTCCACTTGCCATTGTACAGTGTTGTTTGTATAACAACAATGTATCGCACACTGACTTGCAGAGAGCACATTAAGTGTCATATTGGCCTTTTGTAAGGTTACTAATAGAATTAATGTTAATTCATAGATTTGTCAGAACAGAGCCAAACTCAATTTATTGATTATTCCAATATCGTTGCTGAAACACAAAAATAACTGTAAAAAAACACTTGTGCCTTTCTGACTTTCAGACCACTGCACATTTGTGTTCCATCATTCATTTAAACATCACAGGCTCATAAAGAACAACGTCAATCGATGTTGTTGTGTCACATTTACACATACTTGCTCTAAAGAAGTCCGTGAGTGAGCTCCTGAATTTAGTTCTTGTAACTGTTAAAATCTTTATTTTTTGGTTATTACCTTTTTTTGGATTTTTAATCCATGCTGTTAGAATGTGGTTCGCCCAGTAGGTGTACAATGGACAGTAATGTATGTGTAGATGCACATACATTGAAAATACTCAATTTGGTTGCCTATTAGGGTATGTAACATGCCAGTCATGGGTCATTAGATGCAATAGCACAAATGTGTAACTACTTCGCTCTGAAAGCTCAGCAAAATGGCCCCAATTTCCTAGTCCAGACAGTTAGCTTCGTTAATTTACTCCCCCAACATCTGGACTCAATACTGCTGTCAAAACTGAAGTCAATATCTGATACATCCCATTATATTTAAAGAAAGAAAGATAACTGCTTGATTATAATATATGTTAAAGTCATTATAATTGATTATTAAAGTCATTTTAATTGAATTTATTTAAATTCATTTGTGCACTTTTATTTATTTCTTCACAATAGTAAGTATGCCTGTGCACATACACCATCTTTTACATTTACACACACCTTCCAAGACTACCTCTTTATGTTGTCCCCATTGTGTCCTTGTTCTCACCCTACTGAATATTTTTGCGGGTTGTGACCATCGAATTACATTTCAAGAGAAAGATCTGCATAATGTTCATGTTTTTATTCATGTTCTATGACCTAAAATTGATTTACATCCCATCTGAAGTGGCATGTATTGATGCATAAGGCTGACTTATGAAGGCCTTAGATTTTTTAAAAGGTAGAGTTTTCTACATCTCAGGGATCAGTGTGAGTATCCATGGTGTACTTGGCCTCATTCATTCATTTTTTGTTGAATAGTGTGTGTAAGGACAGCCTAGTGTATAATGGCCTGATACTCTGCTTCTCATGCAAATAATATTTTTATAACACTTGGCTCATAGGTAAGAGAGCATGTGCCACAAATTATTGTACTCTGGAAATGTGACATTGGCATGTAAAATATCTCAAAGTTAGCCAAAAGTGCTGATTTTTATCAGATGTCGCAGGCCCAAATCATAAAAGTCTGTTCAAGATATGTTTTGCCAGCCATTTGGAGTGACTTGGTCACTGCTGCTACTTTTATTGAGACTTTGATAGGGAAGGCTAACTGATGACTTTGGTTGGAAAATGCATTATACAAAAAAAGTAAAATGGGTGATTGACAAGTGTTCACAGCCTTGTTTTATGTTCCCCTGCACTTGATAAAGAAATCCTGTACTGAATTGCACACGTGCAGCTTTGTTATTTTAAGCATCTGCTGTAATATTATGTGACATGTGCCTCTAACCAAATGGAGCCTGTGCAGTGTCTGGTATATTCCGATGGCAGGCAGTAGGTATTTCAGACATGCTGCTAATATTTGATCGTGACGGGGTCTCCATGCTGTGTTGCAGCATGGGACACTGTTAAAATCAGCTTTTTCGTCTTGACTTTCAATAGTTAATTTATTGGTGTCATCCAGGTTAGCATTATACCGCTACTGGCTGCCATTTTGTTGGCATAAGTTATTAGTTCATACATTCATATTATTTCAATGGCACAAATTGGTAATTTTGTATTTAAACAGTATATAAACTACAAAAATGCAGAATAATAAAACAAGTAATCAAAATAAAGATAGCATTAAAACAAAGGAACAACAAAGTTTATAAATGACTAATGAGTCACCTACTTTCTTGTTTCTTTGCTCACAGGAAGGAGTAGAGGTGCGGGTAGCGAGAATCTTCAACACATTTGGCTCCCGAATGCACATGAACGACGGACGAGTTGTCAGCAACTTCATCCTGCAGGCTTTACAGGGAGAACCTCTCACTGTATGTATGCATTTTAAGATTATATGTGTATGTGTGTGTGTGTGTGTGTACTGTATGTATGTGTGTATGACAAGCCGTTTTCTTCTTGTTGTTCTAGGTGTATGGTTCCGGTTCCCAAACAAGAGCCTTTCAGTATGTAAGGTAAGATTGCTAAATGTTTTGTTTTGTCCTTGGAATCCATCATTCTTCTCTTCAATCTGTACAGAATTATTTGTATAACAGAATCTTTATTTTTGTTGTCTACCCACCAATTAGCAAACAGTAGAACAATACATGTATGATATGATATCATTAATAATCATCATATTACATAACGTATTACATAAATTATAGCAATGCCATGCCATCATACATCATATTAAGTGTTAGTTATTACCGGTATTTTATTAATTAAAGAATGGCCTTTTTCTACCGAGACAGAGAATATTTCTTCTGGTGTTTGAAGCATATCAAAGGTATATCTGGATGCTGATGCTTACATGGACTCATGAATTTGGAATAAGGCGGAGGACTGAATTAAATTGGACTTTGAAGTTTATCATGAAATACCAACATGTGCAGTCTCTCTGCATGGAGGCAATATGTGAATGTGGCAGGTTAATTTGATCAGTTTGAAGAAGAGAGATCAGAGACACGGAGCATTTGAAGCACTCCTATCTCGTCGAAGCATTCACCCACCGCCCTGTCTGACTTTTGCATTGTGTAAACAGTGAAAAGCCAAGGTCTTCAAGTAAACTGTGAGTAAAGCTGAGCTGACTCGATTACTAAAACTTTGTTAGAACTATTCAGGTCTAGATTACATTAGACCTCAAGGATACACACAGCTTTTGAGTGAGGAAAGATTGAATGCAAACCGAACTTTAGTTAGTTTACAAGGAAATTCCTCGGGGCACTTTTAACTACCCCACTAACCTCTGAAATGTTGATGAATTCAGATCCTACAAAAATCTTCTGAACAGACAAGATGACAATATTACAGATCGGATCATGTGCGACAATCAGAACAATTGTATGAAAATAATTCAGTATTTTTAACTATCCCCTTTGTATGAAGAGATATTATTAAAAACATATTCTTATATAAATCCCTATTCAACAAAGATTACAGTTTAAAATGCTCATTACCACCTACAAAGCCCTCCACAACCTCGCCCCCTCCAACCTCACTGACCTGCTGCACGGCACAAATACTGGATGCTGTCCTCCTTTCCTACTCGTTCTACCATGCTTAACGAAACTATCTGCTTCCCTCCCTGACCCTGTCTTTCTGCTTGAGCAGCACTGGTTGAAGCCTGAACATTTTGTAAACAAATTAATAACATAACTAATTACACTGGTCGGACTGTTGAGCTCTGTTTCAGACTGATATCTCCGGTTCAGGCTGGTCCTCATCCTCAACACGTGTTTTTTTTCAGTTGCAGAAAATACTTTTCAATACTCGAAGCAGCAAACATTCAGTGTAAGAGTAAAAAAATGACATAACATTATTTATAATAAGTTTATTTGATTCACAGCTGCTACATATAGTGTTTTGACCTCGACAACCCAACTGCATTTTACCGCAAACTTGCCACTAGTTAACTTTCTAAAGATGGCGCAATCGCTTGTTTGCTAAGGGTCGGCTCGGGACTCCAACATTAACACACTGACAACATTGTAAACAGAATATAAAATATTTTTATAGGACTTTTTTTATGTTTGATTGTGTAAAGGTGTTCACGAGATACCAACCTTTTGTGAACTTGTGAATTTCGCCAGCCGTCTTCTCTCGTTTTTATGGAGACAGACGCTTTGTGCATGGAGGGGAGGGGCTGTGTGTGTGTGTGTGTGTGTGTGTGTGTGTGTGTGTGTGTGTGTGTGTGTGTGTGTGTGTGTGTGTGTGTGTGTGAGAGAGAGACGTGTGAGTGACAGAGAGATGGAGGAAGAGCAGGGAAAGGAAATGCAGCTGAACAAATATGCTGAAGGAAGTAAAAAAAATGGTTTATTTATTATGTCAACAAAATATATGCAAATTCCATGCAATTCCGCGTGTATAAGAGAATTCCGTTTTCAAGTGTAGATTCCGTGATTTCGTCCGCGTTTTCCGCATCACGGAAATCATAGGGCCCTACATCATGTCTCACCTGGCCTTGGAAAGAGTTGTTCCACTGTCATGATGTGCTGATAAGAAAAGTAACGTTGAAACAATTATGGGTCTCGTTCAGCTGAGAAATTATGTGAAATGTATTATGTTACAGGTACAGTACAATGTTCTCATACTCAAACCTCTGCATGGAAAGTCCGTGCTTATGAAATGTCCCTCATACAAAGCAAAGCCACAGAGTGCAAGAAGGAAATCCATTTTAATGTTTATTAATGATTGTTTATTGTCTTTCTACAGCGATCTGGTCAACGGCCTGGTGTTGTTGATGAACAGTAACATCAGCAGTCCAGTCAATCTGGTGAGATCATCATACCCAGCTGTGTTTCACAAATTGAAATCGAAAATGAATTCTACATAGGCAGACAGTTTACCGGTGAGTCAGTTTATCTGGCTCTCTCATGTCGACACTGATGTGATGAAAGTTTATGAAATCTGTTTGCAGGGCAACCCAGAGGAACACACCATATTGGAGTTTGCTCGTCTCATCAAAAGTCTAGTCGGTAAGGCGTCCGATCGATAAAGATAGTTCTCATTCAGTGTATTTCTACAAACTCTTGACCCTTGCCATCTCAGTCCTTGTCCAGTCAGGCTTTGCTTATTTGCCTGCTTATCTCTTAAAGACCTCTTCAAGCCAGTGTTACACCACAACAATCAATCTCTGTCTCAATAGAGATAGAGATCTCAATAGAGATAGAGATTGAGATAGAGTAATCCATAACCATGGCAACCTGATTGCAGCTACAGCATCTTGGAAAACAGCAATATGGCTCTGAATTTGATGAATTTACTGTTTATCAGACCACACATAAGACAAGGATTAGCACGACACAGACTCTCTCTCACTCTCTCACTCGCTCACTTTTATACAGTCGTCTTCTGGCGAGGCAGCTGTCAGAGGAGTCGCACCGCCGCACGCCGGCCGTAGAGCACCGCAGGACGGTTAGACATGTTGCCGAGGTCTGCCGTTTGAAGTGCAGTTTCAAGGCGTTTTGGAGGTGTGGCGTCCACCAGCATCTGCTGCCTCAGCTCCCAGCACCAACACCGCGCCAACACTGCGCCGGGGTGCACTGTGATTATTAATTCTCTAAGGGGACTTTTCTTTTGTTGCTGCATAAAGATATTCTTCGTGTCTGGGCTGAAAGTTGTGCGCTCCCTGGCGTCCGCACCTGTTAGAGGCCAATGCTGGTGCACGTTGCAAACATCCCTCTGCAACATGTCTATCCGTCCGCCCGGCGAGACGATTAAGAAGAGAGTGAGTGAGAGTCTATGTGTTTCTGACGGTGGGATTACATGTAATCCACAACGTTGAATGAACAACACACTAAACTAAAGTGGAGAAAACTAAAAGAAAACTAAAAAACTCTGTTAGCTAATGCAATAATTTAGTCTAGCTTACTTCAATTTATGTTTTATCTTTGAACACAAAATTAAGTTATTTAAAATTTTTGGCAAACAGTGTGGCTAGTCAACATTGTCAGGAAAGGACTCAGACAATTTTGAAATATAAAAATGTCAAGGGGCTTTTTAATATCCTTCTCTTCTCTCTTACCCATTCTTTCTTAAGGTGAAGTTATGCTTCTGTGTCATTGTGGTCCTGGCATAAAAACTGATCTCTTTCTTAGTGTAGGATTTTACTCCCTTATTGTTGTAGCAAAGGATGCTTCTTAAATGATCCGGCAGCTGTATACACAAAGTAATCATATTTACTTTCTCCCATTCACTGTGCCAGAGAGCAACAATGGATGCGAAGACAAAGTTTGCATTGGAAATGGCTTTGGTAGATGATAAATGTGTCTACCGACGCTGAAAAAGTGAGGAGACTAACAAGCCCTTTTTTTTTTATTATTATTTACATGAATAATCTCTACTGAGCGATCAGAAACACAAAGGAGGAAAAGCAAGCAGCCCAATCACAGCTGTGGTGATCCAAAGCCAGAATGTGTCGTTACATTTTTGAAGAGGTGCAGCTCTAGAAACACCTCTGGCAGAGTTACTGCACCTATGCATGAAGCCACCACAACACACAGAGGCATAAATCTGCCTTGACCCACCCTCTCCTACTGTTTGTTATTTATCATCAGCCAAATGAAAAGTAAGTAGAATAATAACATGTCCTTCTCTCTGTACACTTGTACCTGTCCATGAACACACAAACACACACAAACACACACAAACACACACAAACACACACACACACACACACACACACACAGTGAGCCAAAGTCAGATCCAGTTCCTTCCAGAGGCGCAGGACGACCCACAGAGGAGAAGACCTGACATCCGAAAAGCCAAGATGATGCTGGGCTGGGAGCCGGTGGTACGTGACACACGACAGACTCACATGCACACGCACTGTCCTGCAGACCTTCTGTAGACAGACTGTGAAACACAACTTTTGGGCCCGTGTGGTGTAACAATGCTGCAGATCTGATCAACTAGTTACAAGTGATCAGTGTCTCATCAACAGAATGCACATTTGAAGCCGCTCATTCTCTGATTGCTAATAAATGTTGCACTTTAGATTCACAATGACTGACATGTGTAATAGAGCTCATACTGATATTTTTTATAAATTAGGTAGGTTAACAAGATTAATATTAAAAGCAATATTACAACAGTCTTTTTATATCAGTATGTGGCTTAGTATTCAAAGTCGAATAGTTAAATAGCTAAAGTCAATGATTTGATTTTACTTGTTTTACTGTAATAAATTCCTAATAATACACTGGAGGATTACAGCAGCTACAGATGACCGATCTTTTTCGCTCCTTTTTCAGAGCCCATCAGTTATATATTGCTTTCGGGGTGTAAAGACCATTTCAAATAATATATAAAAGTGTATATTGGAAAATGTTACCAACCCTGCCATCAAGGTTTTTTCAGACGGGGAGCGATTGACGCGCCTAGTAATTTAATTCAATGAGAGGCGAGCGGGCAGGTAGGGAGACATGCAGTGTGACAGATGGAGTGACAAGTGGGTACAATATCGTATATACTGTATAATACCATTGCGGTTGTACTCGTCTCACTCACGCACACGCCCACCCGCTGCCAGAGTTCAGTTAATTGTCTTTAACTTTTTTCTGCTGTTTTCTAAACAGTTATTGGAACATAAAACCGTTTCGCATGGCAGAGCATGGACGCAAGACTGGATGTATGGGGTTACGTTACATATAGTTTTAACTTAAAAGCCCCAGTGTGTAAGAATTTCTCCCATCTAGCGGTGAAATTGTATATGACAACCAACTGAATATCACTTTGTAGCCTTCCCCATTCCATGTGTGTTATAACTCCTACGGTGGCCGAACCCAAAATTAGCAACAACCGTCCGTGAGTGTCCCTTCCAGTGTAATAATGGTTTGACGTTATTTTGGAACCATTTCATTGCTAACATCAGCTATCAGGTTCCCAAACATATGCAAGCTAATGTTAGTAACGTATCAGTGCTATCGTTATTCTGTATATTGTACCAGATTAATAGTGTAAGGCGATGTTTACAGAGTAGGAGAGAAGCAACGGAGGTTTGTGTTTTTAATATATTTCTCTGAGCAGCATGAGCAATGTCAATGAAACTGAAATGATCTCTTAGTATCGCCATTGTCTCCACGCAGCTGTTCTAGTAGCTAGTCTGTGTTACAGATCCATGACGTGAGTTGTCTGCCAGTGAAATCACGGCACATATGATTACGTTTATGTGACAAGGTAGACGATCCTTTTTTATCATTAACGCGAGGAAAAGTATCCTAGACAATAGCCAATAGGAATACTTGGAATTGATGGTGGTGGTCAATATTCATAAAAAAGGACAAGTTTGTGAAGGGCAATACAGATTTTGATAATGAACAACTACAAATGTTACACACTGGGGCTTTAAATTAGGCTATAAAGTTAAGACTGTTCTAATTCAGCTAACTTGAGCTATAAACAATAACTGTGGTTTAGGATTGCCACTATTCGTCATCAATCGACCTGTGATTAGGGAAATATGATACCACGGTCGGTCATCTAATGTCATTCAGTTGAAGGGATACAGTAGTGTAACCAAGCCCCATGGTTACCACACATCGTTTACTCGCAGAGCGCTTGTCTGCCTGTCTATTCACACGAGGAGCACATTGAGACCACGCGGATCCGAGCGGCTACCCAGGCTAAGTCTCGCTTCCCGTCTTAAAAAGACCTTTTACAGACAATATCTGACATATTATCCGATCAATATATTATTACAGCTGTAATACATAGTGCCACTCAGTGGCAGTATCTTTATGTTGTATGTGTTGTGTCTTTTGTGGACAGGTGCCCCTGGAGGAAGGCTTAAACAAAACTATCCAGTACTTCAGCAGGGAACTCGAGCACCAGGCCAACAACCAGTACATCCCCAAACCTAAAGCCGCCCGCATGAAGAAAGGACGACCCAGACACAACTGAGGTCGGGGTTCCCCACCACAGACAACCAAAACACCGAAGGATGTTAAGACTCCTCAAAGGACCCTTGAAGAGCAGCAATTTTCTAAAATACATTGTTGAATATAGCACTGGGATACGGTGTCTTTGTTTTGAGAAGTAGAGAAAAACTTTCTCTTTAAAAAATGTTGTTGCCTTGTGTTGGAGCCACACTGTGGGATAAGGGCTTTCCATGCTGGAGCTTGCGTGTTGGATGGACAAGCTTGGATCAAAAACAGAAATTTCAGGCAAGAAATCTGAAACCCAGCCTACCTTTTTATTTGTGAATTTGTGTTTTTCATATTTAAATTGCAGACATAAGAATCTTGCAAACAGCTCGCACTGTGCGTCAGTGCTTTGTGTTTATTTAACCAGTTTCATGGTGTTTTGTCTCCAGAGGTGAGCTACCTGACTCTACACTTCCACTGGATGTTTTGTCTTCTTATCAGTGGCGTTCTGTTCATGCAGTGCACTGCAGGACTGAGCAAATCCTCTAGAAAGACTGTTACACCATCATTAGGTGTACATTATTGTGTTCTAATTTGTGAAAAATGGATGTGCATTATCAATTTCAGATAAAGATGCTATTTTTAAAAATATTTCCGATATTTTGCGTATAATTAGGTGTGTGTGTGTGTGTGTGGGTGTGGGGGGGGGGGGGGGGGCAGGTACAAGTGTACAGAGAGAAGGACAGGTTATTATTCTTCTTACTCATATGGCTGATGATGATATAACAGTTTTGTAGGAGAGAGATGGTTCAAGGCAGATTAATGCTTCTGTGTGTTGTGGTGGCTTCATGCGTTGGTGCAGTAATATTGCCAGAGGTACTTCTACAGCTGCACTGTGTGTGTGTGTGTGTGTGTGTGTGTGTGAGAGAGAGTGTGAGAGATAGAGAGAGGGACAGGGAGAGTGAGACTACAATTGTTTAGTAGAAGTGAAAAGCAGGGGACTTAAATATGAAGCCGCATCTTTATTTACAATAATCAAATGATAAGAGAAATCAGATTTTAACAGTATTTCATACAAATCAGCTGCATCAAAACCTTACTCATAAAAATGTAAATAGCACACATATTGTGTTTTTGCTGTCATTGAACATCGCTACTGCTCTATAACTAATATGTGAGGATGGTGAAAAAGTTTTGAGTGGGTTGTACTCAGTACTGGTTGGTGTAACCAATCAATACAAAGAAGCCAGGGCAGCTGTTTAGTATTTGGATATTTGCAGTCGCAGACAACAGACCCAGTTAATAGTAGTCGTAGTTGACATTAGCGCCGTGTCTGTAAGAAGCAGAGTCACGCGGGCCGATGGGGGCGTTTTCATCATAGTGGTGCTGACGGCCTTGATCAGTGGAGCGAGCTTGGTCCATCCAGTACGACAGGTCAGTCTCCAGCCTCTAGTGAGGAAGAAACACCACAGACGTGACTCGTTAGGAAACTCCACCTGAACAAATCTCAAGCTAGTAGACACAGAGGTAGCTGATAAAGGGACCGTCAGCAGGCTCAGCTGTCGCGAATAGACATGCATGAAAGCCAAACATTGAAAAGGCCAATGGTTTCACAGCTTTGGCCTTTTACGGAAGCAACAATGACACACATAAAAAAAAAAAAAAAAAAAAGGCATCGTGAATTGGGCGGCGTGAGATTTACTGCTTCACTGGCTAAATCGAAAATGATGTCGGTGAGGGGGTAATTTCGGGCACTCTGCGCTCTCTTTTTGCTGCTCTTGTTATCTGTTCCTTCCATTCCTTGCTGTCCCTGGTGAATTCTACATAACAGTCACTGACCTGAAAGAAAACTGGCTCTGTGGGATTCTATTTGTATATGAAAGAGTAATTCGTGTATTGCCATGCATTATGTTCCACGTTTGTAGTTATTCATTCAGTCATACGGAAACATTGTGAGGATAACTGTGCCTTTTGAAAAGATTCTTTTAGAGATCAGACTACAGTTTACACCGGCTTTGTCACTCCACGTTTTTGTCATCCACATATCTGAGAAGTATAAAGATCCTGATTACTAAAGATTTTATTGTCTGTTTTATCTGTATTTGTGTTTCTTATTTGTGTTTTTGCTTGATCTATATTTTTAACCAGGTTTAAATCCCCCATAGAGTTTACCACTAAAAAAAAAAAAACTGCTTTATCAGATTGTGTGGGTGTAGTTTGATCAGATTTGATTGGCAGTTGCAAACACATTTTTCACGAGGCCCGCCCACTCCAAACCAGCGAGAAGAGCACAGAGAAAACGGCACAGAAAGAAAAAACAATAATATGAAACAATATAAAGTGTTTCAACTTTAGCAGAAAATGTTTTTTTTTTAAATTTAAGACTACACAATGTTGCACTTGCAGAAACAAGTGTAGGATCCTGTGTCTTTCTTTTCAGGAGTTCAAAAGAAATCTGAACTCCTTGAACGATCATAACCCACCTGCTCATCAAATCCCATGTACATAAACTGCATAATCCACTGCTGTACGTCTGGTCTACTGCGATCCCAAATATTCCTCTTGGTTCTGCTTAGTTTTGCAAGGAACTCTTGAGCCTTGGAAGATGGGACTGCAACAGAGGACTTTGAGGGGGGAGTTCCAGCTCCTGCCACTGGATGGAAGCACAATTGGGCAAAAGAATGAAGGGACTTTTTTTTGTATCAGCAGTATGATCATACTATTAAGTAAAAATGTTACCATCTCTTTTCCTTAAGATCTTGTGCAAGCTGCTGTCACTGGATACATCTGTTAAGAAGATGTCAGGTAAGTTAGAATGCCACACAACTGAATCAGCTGTCATTCATTTCAGTTGCAATGCTAATGTTCAGTGTAAATTGTAGGTTTTAGTTATAGGCAAGCAGATTACATGTGTACAACTGCATCAGCTTTTTTGATCAGCCTCAGTAGTTCTTATCCCTTAACATTTCAGTTAACTAAACCAGTTTCATGGATAAGTTTGTTCTCTGTTTTCATTATATACGCAAATGTCAATGGCATTGAGTGTTGTTAAAGGAAAAGTTACCAAAACACCATTCAATGATACTATGTTGGCCAATTTCAATGTAAATCTATAGTTACTCTAGAGCTACAGTGTGCACCAAATGTTCATGTAGACAAAGTGTGCACTAAGGAGTTGTACTGTACCCTGCAGCACACATTCAAATCAGTCAGATAACTGTTACAATACTATTGCAATTACTGTTCCTGAACTTACCTCCAAGAGAAAAGAAGGTCAGCAATATAGCCAGCCCCATTAACCTCAAATAGAGCTGATGGGATGTCATCTTGTACCCGCTCAGAGTCTTTACAGCAGCTACTGTGCAAAGAAAAAGTGCTGCACATAACCAGAGGAAAAAAATGGGCGGCAACCCAGACTTTCCAAATGGAAACTGGCCTATGGGGGTGGAATTTCGTTTATCTCCTCGCCTACAGAAACAAGGGAGATTTTCCGCTCTTAAATGCATTTTCATGATGTGTGTCCCGGGTATTTTTTCCATCTCCCATATAAACGGTACACGAGCAGCATTGAGAAAGAAGAAAAGGCTGAGTTTTATGTGCCTGAATGTGGTTTGTCATACAGGTTTTCTCTGTCAAAAGATGTTCAGGATTTCAAAGAATTGCAAAAATAACAAACACTGGATTTTTATGCATGTTGAAGGTTTCTCTGTAGTATTTATCACAGCAGTCTTTTCTGACTACACAAAACATCTGGGGAGTGGCAGTAGCTACTTAAAATGAATTCCAACAGTAAGTCAGTGACCAATTACAGTGAAATATCTAAGGATATCTTTACTCTTGTGGAAAACAACCATTCAGCCTACTATGTATGAAAGACACAGTGCGTGTCTTTAGGGGGAGAGTCATTATCAGCCAAGAACATAGAGATTTGATTGCATCTCTGAAATAAAAACCTGGCTCACCCAAAACTTCCTCAAGTTAAACCGTAATAAAACCGAGGTTCTCCCCATTGGCACCAAATCCACTTGATCCAAAACCGACAGTTTTTCTCTCACTATTGATAACTCCTTCGTTTCACCCTCCCCCAGGTCAAGAGTCTGGGTGTCATCCTTGACAGCACACTATCCTTTCAACCCCACATTAATAACATTACCCGGTCTGCCTACTTCCACCTACGAAACACCAATCGCCTCCGCCCCTCCCTTACCCCCCACACTGCCGCCATCCTTGTCCACAGTCTCGTCACTTCCCGTCTGGATTACTGTAACTCTCTCCTCTTTGGCCTCCCTCACAATTCCCTCCATAAACTTCAACTGGTCCAGAATTCAGCTGCCCGCATCATAACCCGAACCCCCTACATCCACCACATCACACCTGTCCTCCAACAGCTCCACTGGCTCCCGGTCCAGTTCCGGATCCAATTCAAAGTCCTCCTGTTTGCATTCAAGGCCATCCACAACCTGCTATTGCTGTTGTATTCTTCATTTGCTGTTTTTAAATGTCTTATGTATCCCTGTACGGTGTCCTTGAGTGCCGAGAAAGGTGCCTTTAAATAAAATTTATTATTATTATTATTAATATAGAGGCCAAGAATGTTAAAAAGTTGTTTGTTTTTGTGGTAACTACTGCAGCATTTAAAGTGTGATGCTGCACATGTAATTTGCTGAATGCAGCATGAATTAGAAATATTTCAGGCTAATTGTTTTATACAATTTAAGCTTCAGCTAAACCTCCCCCTTGGATTATTAACTACAAAAAAACTTTAGCCCAGGGAGATACCACTGTTATCTACTTACAAAGTGTGTAGCCTACTTTATCTTGCAATCCCTAGAACTGGGCTGTTGTTGTAACCATCAGCTACTGATCATACCAGATCAAGTAAGGCTGTGCTGAGTGAATTAAATTGAGAAAGTGTGCATTAGAAATCTACTTTTCATTTGTAAAGGGAAAATTGTGTTATATTGTTTAGAAAAAAAAGTTACACAGTGTCATTTTAATCCTCGCTGTGTCACTATGTTGTGTGAGAATATGTCATTGAATCCCTACAAAGCAGCTGTACATACAGTAATCACAGCCTTACTGATACTAGATTGAATGATAAAGTGTTACTTTATAGAGGTTTTATTTTCAAAAATTCTCACTTGACTGGGCTTGAACTTGTAATACTGTGTGTGTGTGTGTGTGTGTGTGTGTGTGTGTGTGTGTGTGTGTGTGTGTGTGTGTGTGTGTGTGTGTGTGTGTGAAAGAGAGAGAGGGGGGTTTGGAATTACAAAGTCAGTCTCACAAGCTGAGCTGGAATGCAGGAAACCAAGAAACTGGCAGACAGTTGCACTACTTTCATGATGGATTTGGAAAGAATGTGAAGTGAGCGACAACACAAAAGACAGAAAGAGATTGAAGGATGAAGAACAGATGAAGAGTTTGTGAACTCTTGCTTTATTTTTATTTGGCTACATCCTCTTTATGAAGCCTGGATTTCTCCAGCTTTCCCACAAAAGCAGAATTCAGCTGCAGACTCACACGAGGCATTGAAGAGAAGAGACCAACAGTCAGTTCATTCTGAAGTAGATTGATCTGAACTGTGATCATAACTCTTGTGCTGAAAAGAATAGCGAAAGCTTCCACTCTCAGTGCAGACATGCCTATAGATATGATTTCCCCTTTGTTTCCATTCATCAGATGCCTCTGAAAAAGAGCAGGCTGAGTCCCTGGCTTCTGCTTACAGTGAGTCTTATCCCAGGTTCACTGTCCTTGGCACGTATTTTCATGGCCGATGGAAAATAGAAAATGCTCATCAAAAACAGATGTCTGTGGATTTGTGAGCAGATTATAAAATCCAAAAATCTTTGCTTTTAAAGCCTAAAATTCGGTTTGATCTTGCCCATCCACATCTGCAGTACCACACGCTGAGCTAGAAGAACAAAGCCTTGGTATAAACAATGAAATGAGCGTCTACGTCACAGCATTCTTGGACAAAGATAAAGCAGAATAAGTTAATCCTCTTCTGCGGTATATGTCAGAGCATTGATTTTAAGAGAACTGAAGTAAACACAATGCACTCGTTTTGTTCCTCCACTTCTGTCTAACTCTTTGTCTCTGCTTCCATCTTTCTTCCTACGCTTGACTTGACAATCTGAGCGTTGTGACCGGGATCCAATTTAAGTCATCTCACATTCCTCTCAAAGTTCACTCGAACACTCCTCATAAAATACAAACTCAAAGTCAGAATACAATGAAAACCTTTTATTACCTAACAGGTGTGCAGATGTGAAATTGTCAACTTCAACTTTCCATTTAACCCTAATTTTCTGTTTGAGACCATGCGCCCCCTTTAACAGCTCAATAAAAAAACACTTATCATTGTTTATCACCTTGACATTCACTTTTCTTAATTTTATGAGAATTACTTATAAACAGGATTTTTAACTGATGACATGTTTTAGAAGTGTGCTACAGGAAAATAATGAATTACTTCAGTTTGGAGTCTCAGATACTCCAAAGTAACACCAAGTATTCAGATTCTTTAATTATGTAAAAGTGCCAATACAACAATGTAAAAATCCTCCATTGCATGAAAAAGGCCAGCATTCAAAATAAAAGTATAGCAGTATTATCCGCAAAATGGTGTTGCCAGTTTATTAGGTACACCTACTAAAACAAATGCACTTCTACTCTTCCTCAGACTCCTAAATCTCTCATCTTCGCTCTGCCTCACTCCTCAGGTTGAGGGTCAGACTCAGGACTATCGTAGCCCAGCTGGCTGCCGATAGGGAAGTGAGCCCAGAAGGTACGAGCCAGGTCTTGCATCCCGTCGTGATCTGCCTGGGCTTGCAGCTCCTCCAACCACCCAAAAAAGTCTGACGACCACATTCCCCAGTAGGGTAGGCTACGTTTCTCTCTCTCCCCCCTCCTGCCGGCTGCATCGCTCTCCTCTGCTCCTGTCAAAGAAGACAGTGGCAGAAAGAGGGTGTGACCGTTATTTCACACCTGGTCCATCATGTCAGAATTGTTGTGTATCACAATGTCAAGTTCCCTCATATGTAATGGTGTGTATGAGCTGCTGACATACCTGTAGGAGGCAGGAAGCCGAGGAGAAGAAAATAGATCAGCACAGACACGTACAGAGCATGCATGCTTTCAGGAACTAAAAGACAGAACACAAAAGACTTGACCTGGAAAAAAAAGTAATTTTGTGTGTGTGTGTGTGAGAGAGAGAGAGAGAGAAAAAAAATCCACGTGCATATAGAATATCTTAGCAACACTGAAATGCGTAGAACATGATGAAGTGCTTGTATCTATAAAGAAGAAAGTCCATGTCTCAAAAACAGCTTTGCTTCATCAAATATCATCTTCTGTCTTGTCTTACTGGATCAGTAGGAGATTACGCTTGTTGTCCTGTCCCTGTCCCTCGTCTTTGCTCAGACAGATCTCAGAATGAAGATTGCATCTGGATTACAAGTAGACAAGGCGGGCATGTTTGTTTTTCACATATTGCCTCTTAACACCTGCGTGTTTCCAAGGCACGTCAGAGAGCCTCTTCCCTCTAATGTCCATTTGCTTTGTATAGAGGAATATAACATCTCATTGTCTAACCACAGAGTGTCAACATGTCTGAATGTTTTGTGTTTAGGCAAGGTAAGGTCATTTAAAATGAGAGGACACATCTGGATCCAGCTATCCAATTATTTTTATCACAATAGACTGTATATTTAACTATGTTGTTGTCACAACCGTCAGGAGCTCAGTGTGAGATTTTTAGCCTTGAGCTGCTTGGAATAATGTGGATTTCAAGGTGAAAAGGGGCGAAAAAAGCAACAGGAAGAGTGAAAATGTGGTTGAAAGCGGGTGAAAAGAAGTATGTACCAGACAGTTTTCACACCTAGTATCCAGACAGACTGTACCAACATTCAGCCACAGCCAGGGTGCAAAAATAGTTGTCAGGTTGTTTTTTTGACCATCCACCATTTCTCAGTTCTGTGGATGTTAGTTTCTCTCTGAGGACATTGGCAGAGAGATGAGGGGTTATGACTTCCTGTCGGGTCAGAGGAAGAGTTACTGTGATTTCAGGACTTGGTTACTGTCAGTTCAACACATAGTGCAGATGATATATTTGCCCGTGAAGGTGTAATGGACAAAGTTGGCATTATTCTATATTTTTCTTATTGTCAGCTTACTGAAGAAATAATTTTTTACGGCTCATACATATATATATATATATAGTTTGAAACAAATTATTAATATATTAGGCTACTAAAACAGCTGGTCACTTCAGTTTTTTTTTTGCCAAATGTTAGTCAAACAGAAATAAATGGTAGCCCTTATACTATTACCATTCATTTTAACCAGGAAAGTATCACTGAAATTAAAAGATCTCTTTTTCAAGAGCATCCTGGCCGGGATGGGCAGTATTAACTGTAAGTTACAGGCAAATAATATGACAGACAACACAGTTCCTGCACCAATTATTTCAAGTCACAAAAAAAGATAACATTTTGAAATTTAGAACAGAATAGATCTAAATGTTGAAGGTTGCAGGCAGAAAAGAACTGTTCACATATTTTAGCTGAATACATTTTCCAGAGATGATTTGGCTGTGAGAGCCAACCTCAGTGTACAGTAATGTGAAAGAACCTTTCTGATAGATGCTCCAGAATCCTAAGAAGATACAATAATGTACATTCCCACATTCAAGCAAAAGCAAACAAAAGTGGGTGAAAAAAGGCTTTATTTTTTATCTAAGAGGGAAGAAAGTCATCTAGAACAAAATCAAATCTGTTAAAGAGCCTGACTTGGAAATAAATGTCATCAGCATAAAAATGGGCATTAGGTGGATTTTGGTGCTCTAGTGAGTTTTTACAGCAGCAGCAACGGTGTGGCTCATTGATTTGATTGTAATAGTTCTGGACAACAATGGAGGCCTATGGCAATTTCTAACCTATTACTTGTAACACCTTAAAACAATTCAACGTCCACTTGACTATGAGTTGTTAGCAGTTTAACCAAAGTTCGATTTGTCCCTCTCAGATTTTATCATTTTAATATTCAGAGTATAATCCAGTGTCCAAATGTCCAATATTTGACAAGAGAAAAGAAAACAAAATCTAAACAGGTAAACACAATTATCAGAAACAGAATAGAAATATCACTATTTTGATAATTGATACATGGTTTCTGTAATTTTAAAGCAAAAATACCAAACATCTCATGGCTCCAAGTTTTCAAATGTACTGTGGGAATGTTTTGCTTCTCTTGGTCTGTCATTATAGTCAATTTAATATTTTGGGGTTTTGGCCATTTTAGGACATCACCGTGTGCTCTAGGACATTGTGATGGGCATTCTTCACTTTTTTATGATGTTGTATAGACCAAAAGACAAAAAATAATTTACAGATTAATAGATAATGAAATTTTTTGTAATATATTGCTTTAACTGCACAGCTAATATTTGTTATTAGGAAAAATTCATAGATGTTTTTTTTTCATGAGATTTGCTTATAATGAGAAAAATACAGAACATCCCCTGCCTTATCACTGAAGAAAGAAGCCACCTGGGGCCGAGAGAACATATAAATAGGCCTATAAAGGACAAGACAGGACAAAAGCATTTCCATTAGTGAAAAGTGTACAAAGGAGCTCATCATGCGAACGTGCCATGTAGCAAGGTGAGACGGTAATGGGGATTGAATAAGGTAAAGAGAAGAAATGTGAAAAGCAAGACAGAGGAGCCATTATTTTGTCATTATTACATGGCTTGGTTGAATTCTAATGTAGAATGCGGTCTGTTATTTCTTGATAACAGACCGTTGCTAAGCACCATGATTTGCCTTCAGGCTGAATCAAGACCCCTCCCTTCGCGTCGAGGTCCTGAGCACCCTGTCGGGGTTGTATTCGCTATAACAACCGCCTCGCTCTACATTATCCCTTACATATATCACTGCTGGGTAACGAGGTTTGCTGTAATGTTGCACTGTCACACTCTACATCCATTTAGTGTAATCTGTAATCTGTAATTTGTGTTTATGTTGTTCTTTTCTGGGCTGTCTCTCGCTATCTTTTGTCTCCTGGCAGCCTCCTCAAACTACCTCCACTGTCTTGTTGAAATACACATGTTAGAAAAATTATGATACATACTTTTTCTGATTATTATTAAAACTGTTTGCATTTTAATCAAAGATGAAACACTGTTGCTTCTGTCGCTATCTGGTATCTGGTAGACACTACAGTCCTTGTCTAAAGCACGGTTTGATGCTGAGGAAGGAACAGGCGGGCGCTCCTTGACTGAGATAACTGACGACATCAACTCTTTTAATACGTTGTATTACAAAAGGCTGTTGAAGAGAGCTATTCGATGGATATTTTCTGTACTATGCTGTAGTACTGTAAACTGGCTCCTTGTTGTGTTCGCAAGTAAAAATGAACATTGATATATCTTCAGTGGTCTGTGTCTATTCTTGATCATGTAAATGATTCTAATTCATGTAAACAATTGTAATTGTAATTTCCCCTTGTGGTTGTGTCAAAAAGGAGGCCTATGTCTTAACACTCAGCACACTACACTGTCACTCATCCACACATTACAAACACTACTTCCCTTTCTTGGTAAAGGAAAACCATTAGTCTAGGTGGTGATTTGTCCTGGTTTAGTTGGTGCACTTGCAGAATGCATAGCCATAGCAACTCAGCAATAACAGCGAGAGTGAGCTATATATATATATATATATATATATATATATATATATATATATATATATATATATATCCAAAACATTCCTAAAAAGTTGCAGTACAGTATGTCATGAAAACATCAAAGCATAGTAATTTATAAGGAAGTCATAAAAATGTCATAGGATAGTATGTCCAAAAGAATTGATAAAAAGGCATAAAATGTCATAATATAGTATGTCATGAAAAAATTCATAAAAAGTCAATGTATAGTATGTCGAAAAAAATCAAAGTAAAGTGTGTCCAAAAAAGTCATAAAAAGTCACAGTATAGTATATTGTATAGTATGACAAAAACGTCATAGGATAGTATGTCAAAAAAGTCATAAAAAGTCATCGTATAGTATGTCATAAAAATGTCATAAAAACTCATAGTATAGTATGTCATGAAAACATCATGAAAACTCAAAGCATAGTAATATATAAAGAAATCATAAAAAGTCATAGTATAGTACGTCGTAAAAAAGTCATAAAAAGTCATAGAATAGTATGTTGAATAAAGTCATAGTATAGTACGTCAAAAAAGTCATAGAATAATATGACAAAAAAAGTCATAAAAAGTTATAGTATAGTATGTTGAAAAAAGTAATAAAAAGTCATAGAATAGTATGTCAAAAAAGTCATAGTATAGTATGTCGTAAAAAAGTCATAGTATAGTACGTCCAATTGATAAAAAGGCATAGTATAGTATGTTGAAAAAAGTCAAAAAAGTCATAAGTTAGTATGTTGAAAAAGTCATAGTATAGTATGTCAAAAGTAAAAAGGCATTGTATAGTATGTCGAAAAAAGTAATAGTATAGTATGTCAAAAAAAGTCATAAAATGTCATAATATAGTATGTCGAAAAAATCTAAGTAAAGTGTGTCAAAAAAAGACGTAAAAAGTCACAGTATAGTATACTGTATAGTATGTCAAAAAAGGTATAAAAAGTCATAGAATAGTATGTTGAATAAAGTCATAGTATAGTACCGTACGTCAAAAATAGTCATAGAATAGTATGTCGAAAAAAGTCATAAAAAGTTATAGTATAGTATGTCAAAAAAAGTCATAGAATAGTATGTTGAATAAAGTCATAGTACAGTATGTTGAATGAAGTCATAGTATAGTACGTCGTAAAAAAGTAAGAGTATAATATGACGAAAAAAGTCATAAAAAGTTATAGTATAGTATGTCGTAAAAAAGTCATAGTATAGTATGTTGACAAAAGTCATAAAAAAGTCATAGTATAGTATGCCATAAATATGTCATAGGATAGTATGTCCAAAAGAATTGATAAAAAGGCATAGTATGGTATGTCGAAAAAAGTCAAAAAAGTCATAGGTTAGTATGTTGAAAAAGTCATAGTATGGTATGTCAAAAGTAAAACAAAAAGGCATTGTATAGTATGTCGAAAAAAGTCATAAAAAAGTCATAATATAGTATGTCGTAAAAATGTAATAAAAAGGTCATAGTATAGTATGTCGTAAAAATGTAATAAAAAGGTCATAGTCGTTTGTCGTAAAAAGTCATGGCATAGTACGTCAAAAAAAGTCATAAAAAAGTCATAGTATAGTATGTCAAAAAAAGTCATAGGATAGAATGTTGAAAAAAAGTCATAAAAAGTCATAGTATAGTATTTTGTAAAAAAAGTCATGAAAAAGTCATAGGATATATGTTGAAAAAAAAATCTAAGTATCATATATTTTAAAAAGTCATAATATTGTATGTGTGTATTCAATAGCTTAAGCACTATTTTGAAAGCAGGGACCAGTTTTTCCAAACACTACACACAATCAGCACAACCACACACCCAGCAGAACACCTCAGACCCTTTGCAAAATGAAACATCCTTGCAAAAACTATACACTAATTAATAAAAAACATATTTTGTTACCATATAAAACACACATGTTTCATATGACTTAATTCTGTTTGAACCAGTTACACACTGCTGTTGCTAACCTAAAACACTTTTAGCAATTCTACTTCCCAGTGTTTAGAAGTACACAGAGAAAGTGCAAATATACAATAAGTTCACCAAACACTACACAAGACCAATGCTGCAGACTGAGGAAAAAATAATTTATTTCTCTCCATATACCCAAATCAGTCAACATGTCAACATGGAAAACCCCAACAAAACATGTCCCGGTTTTCATACAGCTACTACACCAGTGTGCATAACACTGTTAGCTCAGCAAACAACAGACAAACATGAAATACTGTATCCAGTACAGGTTACAATTACAGAAAAAAATTCAGAAAATACTAGACATTATCTCTTTGCCTAGCTGGATTCCCTCTTTCATCCGCCCTGTTCTTCTGACTCCTTTCATTTTGGTTGAAGGCAGGTGAACTTACCTGCTGCAATTTTATGGTGCTTAAACCTGAATGGTGTGTCTACAATTAAGCAATCATGTGTTTATGCACCTGATGGCTGTGTTTCACAGATCGGCTCATAGTTGTGGTAATTTGACAGTGCTTTGGAATTGCAAGGAAGTGACATAATACAGTTTTTTATGATTGCTATGACAATTCTTTCAATACTTTTAACAACTTTCCTAAACTCTTAACACAGGTAGCACAACATATGTCTGTGTATGCTATACAATTAACACATTTCTTGTTTGATTTGACACAAAATGTATACAGTTAACACAAATTTAAAATGCTTGAACTTCTTTTACACATAAGCTCAACCAAGACCAAAACAATGGACTTTTACTGACCAATTTGCAAATGCTTTCACACTATATGTCAGAACAGATAACATCATGTTCTAAACCTATAACGTATAGACTAAAGTCACAGTGAACAGCTGTTCATATTGTAAAGTGAAACACAAATATATCCCTTGCATTTTATTTCATTGCTACTGAGAAACAGCTGATTGAAGCTATGCAAATAGATCAATCACAGCTGATTCCCATCTAGGAAAGACACTCAGGTGTTGAAGTTCTTTCAATTGCATGACCATATGTTACTGTAGTACATACAGTAAACCATATGTTACTGTAGTACATACAGTAAAAGAGGAAAAGGAACAATACTGTAAAGATGAACACAAAGAAAGTCTGTCTCTGTCTTCTTCGATCTCCCACACTAAAGGCATGCGTCATATCCACTGCGCCATCACCACCCCCATTTTATAAACCGTACCTTCTATAAAGCTACTCTGAGATGGTCATTCATCTTTTGTATTGAGTTTCTGCAGCAAAGGAAACAAAATGCATTTACTAAACCCACCAAAACACAAATATAGAGAGGCTTCAAGAGAAACTGCAGTGCAAAACACAATCTATGATCAATACAATATAGCGTCTATTGTATAAGGAGCAGACCTGACACGTATAAAATAATGTAGTTTCTGTAATTCCACCTGATATTAGTGTTTTTATGACATTGGGCTATGACTGACTACATGTTCCTGTTGGAAGAGAACATGTTAGTGTTTGGGAAGAATTATTTGATTTTGAGACATGTTTGCAGTGTTTTGGTAGACTTAGTGTGTTGTGTTAGTGTATTATTGTATTTTGAAAGTGAGTGTTGGAGTTTAGTTTTCAATGTGTGATTTTGAGCACGAAATTAACTGTTTTGTCAGTTGTGTGTTGTAGGTGTGTTGGTGCGTTAAGAGTTTAGGAAAGTTGTTAAAAGTATTGGGGAGAGGGTCAAAAGTCATAGTATAGTATGTCATAAAAAAGTCATAATATAGTTTATCATAAAATCATTTTAAAAAATCATAGTATAATATGTCAACATTTTTTCAACAAAAAAAGTAATAGTATAGTATGGCAACAAAGTCATAAAAAGTCAAAAACTATCATACACATGTCATAGTGTGGAATGTCATAACAATATTTAAAAAAATCACATTATAGTATCTCCTGAAACCTGTAGGCTGTAATTAAATGTGGATATGAAAAATGTGAACAGCTTTCAGGTGACAAATCAAGAAGCCTAATACTGCCACTGTGTGGACATCTAACTCTACTGCAGCCTACATTTCAGTGAAAGTATTGCTAGGTGAAAATATTTTCTTCCCTGTTGTTGAATACATCTTTTTAATTACCCAAACATATCACAATAAAATAAAAAAATATTGTTATCCAGGTGGACATCCTTCTGTAAATGCTGTTTAGTCCAAAACACTGAATAAAAGGTAATTAGTTTCAAATATTGTACATAGAACACAGTACTGCTGAGTCAACACTTACATAGATATTTGAAATCCCAACTGTTGGCAGCCCAACACTGAGGTAAAGGTACTTTATTGTCACATACACATACATGTAGCGGAATTCATTTTCTGCATTTAACCCATCCCTCAAGGGAGCAGTGGGCAGCCAATCACAGCGCCCGGGGACCAACTCCAGATCTTAGCCAGTGCCTTGATCAAGGGCACTGACTGGAGAACCTAGTACATGTTTTTTGATGGTGGGGGAAACCGGAGCACCCGGAGAAAACCCACGCAGACACGGGGAGAACATGCAAACTCCACACAGAAAGGCCTGGGACGACTAATTGTATTCGCCGCTTGTATATACGTTTGTACATTCTTTCCTTTGTATCCTTTTTAACTTTTGTTTTGAATAGTTGTTCTTGTATTCTGAACTATTTTTATTTCTTGTATATGCTGTATGTGCACTGTGTGTCTTACATTTTGCTGCTCTAGCACTGACATTTCCCAATTTGGGATCAATAAAGTCTATCTAGATGGTGGTTTAATCGTGACTGACACAGACACTCTCAGATGACCTCAAATATCAGCCAGACTGTTTACACCAGCTGACAGATACAGCATGGAGGTGGATAACTGCCATGATGGACTTTTGATGGCTGACAGAGTGTGTATACAGTGGCTTAACAAACTCTCATATCATCCTTTTAAATAAAAACTACAATGTGAAAACTCACGGCACTCACAGCAAGATTCAGGATACTAAAAGGTTAAAGTAAACATTTTAAAGAATGCCACCCTTTAATAGTGTAATACATTGACGTGTAAATAGCATTTTAATGTTTTAGCTTGTTTAGGCCACATTAAATCGACTGCAATAGACTTCAAGCCATTTTGATTTGCAGTAAAAGTTCAAAGAAAAAGTTACAAGGACCTACTAATCAAAACTCTAGTACTGGAATACGCGCTTATGAATTAGGCCTGTTCTACTGAAGATGTTGCTAATAATCAGTTTGTGTTTCTCATCTAATCACAATTCAAAGTATACAAAAAGAGAAATCACAGCGTACATTTTTGTACATTTGGAATACAGATTTTGATGACAGATTTGCCAGCTGCAGCTTAGGTGGTGGAGTGTAAAAATGAATAAAAATGCAACATGGGACAAATGTATTTTCTAAATGAGTATAAAGTGCCAGTCCAGGTAGGAGGGGGTCCCAACAACAGCCAGCAGGGTGGTAAAGATGACAACAAATCACACATTTCAACACGAGTAAATTTAGCATTCTTCAAAAGATTTTATTGAACAAAAGTATTTCAATTCTCATCACGTTGTCGGTGATACAGTACCATAGTTTGATCTTAGCGATTCATATATGCACCTCATCTTATTTTTGATTATATACATACAGTGAAGACAAGAATTAAATAACAATGTTCAATGACATTCAGATATATCATATAAAAGCTGAGGACCCCGGGATCAACAACACTTCCATTGGTAAACAAATGCACAATAAAAAAAGGAAATCGACAAGGAAATTGTTTGGTAGGACTATAGTGTTTTTTTTTTTCATTATAGACCAGATGACAGTATATTTGGTTTCTTGACAGTAAAAGATGACTTTTATTATAAATTGTCTGTGTGTTAAGCCCCACCCTCTTAGTTACTGTAGCTGTACTTGTCCAAAGGTCCAGTGTTGCGCAGCACATGCAGCTTTAAAATAATATCATTAACAGTTTGACCATTCAAAACGGAGTACTAATTTCTGAAAATAGCAGGTCCGTGTTTCAGCCAGGCAATCAATCGTATCTAGCCAGCAACGGTTGATTTTGCCATTTTAAAAAGGAGCTGTACTTGATACACCCCTAGTTGCTCCAGAGACATGCAACCTCTGACATATATAGCAATTGTAAGTCGCTTTGAATAAAAGCGTCAGCTAAATGACATGTAATATACAGTAGGGCTGGGCAATATATCGATATTATATTGACATTGATATATGAAGCTAGATATCGTCTTAAATTTTGGATTTCGTCATATCGTAATATACGGCTCGAACAGACTGTTCCCCCAACTCGTCAAATACCGACGCTTTCTCCTTCTGCATCAGATAGCGACGTGCGTGCGTGGCTGGACCAGCTATGAAAACAAAGATCAGAGAAGCTCCGATTACAACACACACAGAGGGGAGTGTGTGACTTCATTCTCTGCACAGGACATTACTTCAAATACATATACATAGAAAATATTTGTTGACTGTTATATTAATGTTCTGAATAGTGTACAGCCCCTTAAATGACAACTGTCGCTGGCCGATTTTATTAGCTGTAGCTGACAAGCTAATTAATTATGTGCTCTTTGGCCTTGGAAGTGACGCTCGGTTACTTCTGTAGGTAGTAAGCTGGTTAGTGATGCTAATGATTACATTAGAGCAGATAAACACACCGTTTAATCCATTCCTTATACCTTTATTCAAGCTTTCAGTTTTGGAAAGGTTTGGAAATAAGTCACTCTCCCTCCAAACTCTGCGTTAAATGTCTCGTTGGCTATGACTGGACAATCGGTGTTCGGGGTTTAGCAAACGGGCATTGTTAGACTGATTTCATGAATTACTAGGTATTTCCTTAATTATTTCTCGACAATGTGTGATGTGATGAGTGTAGAGTTAAGGGCATGGAGGTCATAGTCAATCACTAAAGTGAGTAGTTTTTTTTTGTATAATGACACTTTTCTCACAATTCTCTGTAATCACAAAGATTCACAAAGATATACTCATCTTTGACAAACACGACACCAGAAGAGGTACTCTTGTATGACTGTGATCATTAGCTGGAGCAGATCAAGTGTAGTTATGCAAAAGTGTTAGCAAAAGTTTTTCTTTTTTTATTATTATTATTATTTATCATAGAAAAAGAATGAGAGTAGAATGAACATTCCCGTTTAAATCAACATAGCAGGATGGTCAGAGTGCGTACTGTTGAAAAGAACTGTGACCGTATTTTATTTCTATAGTCAATGCACAGTGCTGGGCATGATTTTCTTCAGTATGCAAACATGTAGCTACAGACATACTGGAGAACAGAATAGAACCATGTTCAATTTGACACAATATAAAGCATGAGCATAGAGCTATGAATGGATGCCAAGTATGGTGAATGCAGTACAGACCTGGAGCCATTAGTATGAGTACAGGGTGGCACATTTGGTTACATTGAAACACATTCAAACTCTACAGGAAATCAGAGGTCTCCCTATTGCATTAATGCTCTCCCGACTGCCTTTTAGAAATATTACAGGAAGTAGTGTATCCAGATATTCAATAACATCACTACTAATGACTGGGTCTGTGGAGACAGAAACCGTTTGAAATAGCGCGAAAAGACACAAGTTTAAAACGAGGAGAGAAATCATGTAAAGGAATGATGAAAATTAGGAGAAAAAGGCAAGAGAGTGATTCTGGTCACTTTGTGAAGTCATTGTATGAAAGAGCAATGATTCAAAACTCCAGCGGAGGAATTTAAATTATCTTAAAAAAAAAAAAAGAAAAAAAAAAGAAAAGAAAAGTTAACTCAGGAACAAGCATTTCTTTGAAAAAAAAAAAATGAACAAAATAAACCCCATGACAAGCAATTTGACAGGTAAGGTCCCTCAGAGGCTTGAGTCCTCTTTGAACTGTTGAATGTCTGCCTTCCTATGTGGATTAAGAGCAACGGTGTAACCTACAATGTGCAGTAGTAAATGGACATTATGTATGACATCAGAAGGAGAGCTCAACCCCCAACAAGCCTTCAGGCGTTCTGTTTGCAGCAGATGTCGCCACTGCACATGTTAGCACATCCAAGAGACAGAGGCTTATTATGCACTGCGCTGTGCATGAAGGATGTAGCTGGGTATTTGCCGACAGTGCTCGTCGTCTTGGGGTTAACTGCTCGTTTGTGGAGCTAGAAAGAGTTTCACCTGATCAACACTGGAGGGCGTCACAAAAAAACTGGATATAGTACAGACGCCACAGCAAGGAGGGTCCAGAGCTAAGGCTTGAGTTAAGACAGTTAAGGGGTGGCATTAGTATTGTGTGTATAGTGTGTATGATGAGTGTGTGTTGGTGTGTGAGATCCAGTGTAGGTGTGAGGATGTGTGAATCACAGCAGAGCTTTGACCAGGTACAGCTTCTCTCCATGTTCGCTGGTGAAGATGGGGGCTTTCTTATAGTGCTCCACTAGTTCATCAATGGAGTTGAACTTGCGCTGGCCGATGCAGTACACTCCCTCTGACTGCTGCACTTTAAAGTGCTTATTCTTACCGGCCGCCTTCAGAGACACAGAGAAATCACTGGGCTGAAAATAGGGAGAGGGAGACAGTTGTTGTTGATGTGCTTAGAAATATAAGAGAATGACAGAAAAACACATATTAAGACAGGTTGCTTTGCTCCAGCAGGTGGCAGTGTATTTTCACATTTAAAGATCTAGGCCCACATTTAGCAAACTGCAACATGTGAAATTTTGGACTCAAAAGAAGTACAGCCCCTCCTCTTGTCAACAGAAAGAAATGTAAACAAACGTTATGTTATGTTATGCTATTTATAATTAATTCAAGATAATTGAATTAATTCAATTCTATTCAATAATTGAATAGAACCCTTTGGAGGATAAACTGGAATTAAAAACGCCTTGGTGCCCACCAGCCTCGGGATATTGTCATCACTCAAACTGCTGGTAAAAGTAACCGCTGTTGTGGTTAGCATACAAAATAAGTCGCCTTTCTCTTAGAGCCTTGGTGAGTGGAAACACATTTTTATCATCCTGCCTTTGTGGTGCTGGTCCATATGTTGATCGTGCTGTGTTGGATCGTGTTAGATGGTGACGAGTGTGCACATATTCGGTTGTTGTCATAGAATTAATCTGTATGTATCGCCGCATGACGTTAACTTTTTCTGACTAAACTCTAATGTTACTACCATGGCCCGCATCTGGCGGTGCCTGTAGCCAGGCTTGCAGTCACCTATTGATGGCTAAACAACAGGCGCTGGTAGCCACATTGCACCATGTGTTTACGTTACAACGCAGTCTGTTTTGTGGAGCCATGCGGTTTGTTGACATGTTAACAGAGTGAGAGACAGAGTATTCTAGTTTTACTGGTATGTAGCCCATCTTTTGAAATTGTGCCCCACCAATTTTTTTTATTATATAAAAACGCCACCGACTACACCTACTTAAAAAACAAACAAAAAAACCAGCTACTTTTGCACAGAAACATTTAGAACAGAACTAACTACATTTAGCGAGCTCCAGGAGTGTCTTAAAGGGTTTCCTGTTGGGTTTTAGACCTCGTAGCGGTTTTTCTATGAGAAGCCCCCTGTTTTGTTTATCACATGCACCCATGGGTGGGACACAGTCCCACCCATGGGTGCACACACTATTCCACACTATTCCACTGATCAACAGGTGGCAGTAACATTGCAACAGCAGCAATGTAGGCAAGAAGAAGACTGGTAGCTAGTGAACATTGATGAAAATTATACAGAATTTAAAATCTGCTTACACGTTTGTTAGACTTCAAGATTACACAGTGCGTTTTGCTGAGTAACACTTAATGTAAACATAACTTTTGTTTGTCTCCAGAGGTACCCTTTAAGTAGGTTACTACACTGGCTCTGGATGGCTGAAGCACAGGGACAGAGGTTAGCACCTTCTGTCAATTCAATTTCAACTTTATTCAATTCAATTTTATTTGTAGTATCAAATCATAACATGCTCCTGTGACATGTTTTAAAATTACTTTTCCATTTAGCATTGGTCATAATAATAATAATAATAAAAAAAAAATCTTTTTCAAAATAGTGTAGTTTTGCCTATGATTTGCAGCTGTTGCTGCTGCTTTCTTGTAAACTTATAGCTCCAAATGCACATTGGATCAGATGTTACACTACTTTTTTTGTTTGGATTGATTTTGTTTGCTTTCTATGCAACTGCATTGTCTGCACTTGTCATTGTGATACTACATTTTAAACTTCTTCTTTCTAAACTTCTCTGACACACCTCTCTACTTAGCCAGCAGCAGATTTTCCTCCCTGGTTCAGTTTCTTTTTGCTTCCATCTCATCACAGTTCATATTCATATATTAGATTGTTGCTTATTTTACATGTTAATTGCTAGTGGTGATTTCACCAAAATAATATTAATTAAAAAAATATTAAAACCATATACACTTTTGTAGAACAGAATCACTAATAAAATGTAAGGTTCTGAGTGCTGAAGAGGGCAGATGTAGGTTTAATTCTTGTCTGATTGGCTTGTACTGCTCTGAGCAAATATGCAAATAATCACTAATCACCATCACTTAAAAAGCTGCTCTTAAGGTTACTCTGTTGCTTAATAAATGTGTCACATTCTTCACTTTTAGAAGACAACATTTTTACTCCTAAATTGGCTCTTAAATATGGGTCCATAAAATGTCATGCAGAAACTAATTCACATTTCCTTGGAGCGATATCTTCCTCCTACTAAAATTTATCAAATCTCCTCTTCTGCATCATGTGACTTCCTCCCAGCCTTCCAAATGCAACCATGACTTCACCCCACAGACTCACCGATGACTCGCTGTCTCGTACAAGGAAGTCGCCCTCCTCTCCTCTCTCGTTGAGTATACACTCTGCCTGGTGTCTGGTGATTTTGCCGTAGTACCAGTCCCTCCCAGCGAACTTCCCTGAGCGCGCCGGTGCCACCAAGCGGTTTTGCGGGGAGCTCGACGAAGGGGAGGGCAGGCCAGGCCGCTCATCCAGCACCACCACATAGTTTTTAGGCACCAGGCCCACCATGCCATGTGAGTTCTTACACCTCCACCACTCAGGGTCATTCTCAGGCTTCTCCACCACCTCCATGACCTCTCCCTTCTCAAAGTTCAGCTCCTCCTCCGTCACAGAGCTGAAGGGGTAGAGCGTTTGAACCAAGTGGAGCACTGCACCGAGGCCACCTGCTTGCCCATTGGCCAACAAAGTCCCCTGAGTGCCTACGTGGTAGCCCTGTGAGGAATATCCTTCCTCTCTGTCATCAGCCCCACCAAGCTCCTCCAGGACATAATTGGAGGGAAACCAGCCCACGCGGCCTGCCTGACTGCCCCGCCACCAGCCGTCACTACACTTTTCCATCACAATGACCCTGGAGCCCTTGCCCAGGGTCAGCTCATCATCTCTCTCTGCTGTGTAGGTAAACTTGACCACGGCGGGAATGTTGAGGTCGTAGATCCTTTCAGCAGCTCCACCTCCGCCCCCGCTGCCATTGGAGGGGTACTCTGCGTCTGAGCTCGGCGTTGGGGATGCATCACGGGCGCTGGTCTTCCTCTTAGTTTTTCCCAAACCTGCAGCATGAACAGAAACAAAAGAGAATGGTGACACAGAAAGAGAACCCAGTTTGTTCTACTTATGTGGTTTAAATCAGCTTTGAACCTGCATAAATTCATTTCTTGGCCACAACTGTAAACACAACATTGACATATTCTCACCATCTAAAGTTTGATACTGCAAACGTGTTAGAAAACAGTTGCTTAATTACACATCCAGCAGACATGGAGCGCCATTAGCATTCAGTTGGAATCATGTTTGTGAATGTATGTCCAATATTCGCTGTTTTTTGTTTTGGTCTCCTACTGTAAATGCTCCACTATGTTCACCAGCTTTCTATAAAATCAAAACAATGAGCTATAAGATGCTCCGTAGAGTTTAGGGGAACTGCAGAGTCAGGTGATAATCCTCTATGGGTTTGTTACTACAAGCAACCCCTTTCACGGATAATTTGATCCATTGATCAGAACAGTCATTTGATCTATTGTTAATATAAAATATTGATTGTAGCAGCTTTTACACTGAAATGTATAATCCAAGCACATTAGGGCAGTGGGGGGAGGCTGTGAAAGCAGGGAAAGGCCTGAGCTCCACGGGGAGAGGAGGCTGTTTAGGTCCGAAGGAAACTAATTGAGGCTGCAAGCGCCCCATGTCCTTTACTCATACACAATGAAATGAAAGCTTGTTATCTACTTGGTATTCCGTCGACACCATCTACACTCCGTGAACACATCTATACTAACCAAGACCGGAAATAGGTTGTGTAGACAGGGAATGAAAAGTGGAGCAGGCACCATGGGCTTGATAATGACAAGTATATCCCAGATCAAAGTCTACTCCTGTCTTACCTGTCTCTGACTTTTCTATTTATGTACTTTCAAAGACATCTTTAAACATGTGTTTGTACACTTCAATGAGACTGTAAGTTTCTAAAGTCTCTCAGCTGAACATACCCAAGGAGGTCTACTATTTAAATTCATGTCAAAATAATAATGTTACACTATGTGGTTGACAACATTTAAACCGTTCACTTGACAGCTGAGGCTCATGTGTGCTACTAATAACTGAAGTGAGTTTCTTGACAGCTAATCACCGAGTTCTTCCCACAGAGCCTGCTGAAATGCCACAGAAATGTCATTGCTGAATTCAACATTTACAATTGTTTGGAAAGCTGCTTGGTTCAAACAGAGTAGCATGAAACTTGTTGGCAGAGAGAAGGGGAAGAGGAGGAGAGCTGTGAAGAAAGATGAGGAGTCCCTTGGCAGCTGTTTCTCACACAAACGGTAGACCAAGCACATCAGAGGCCACAGCTGACAAAAACGCAAAGCAGAAGGATGAGACAGGAATAACAAGCAGATTATGTTTATGGATAGCAGCGTGTATCCTACATATCTGATAGGTGTGTGTGTGATTCTGTATCTCCTGACTGTGAGCCAAAGACAATGGTTGACCCTTGCGCCTACTTCAGGTGGTCCTTTCGGAAAAATATAAAATACACCCCCATTTCCAACTGGTAATAAAATCTGATCTGACAGCTCTAAGTACAGGTGAAAAGGATGCACCTAGGACGCATTGAGGACGCATTGAGATCCGATCACTCAGACCACATTCGGAGATGGTTTAGGCCACATCCTTTTAGCGTGTGTATGCGTATGTGTTGTACTGCGTACTCATTCAGAGTATTTCTCATGTCACAGAAACCACAGAGTGAATCGTGTGTTTTGGATGTCATTATCATACTGTCGGTGATGTGTCCCAGTTTTTGTTCAGGTGCTGCCTGCTCTTATATCCCCAGCTGTCTGGAGCCTGCAAAAGGCAGCCGCCAGTATACAATATTTTTATTTTTTGTTTCATAAAACACCCCATAATCCATGAATATTTAGGATATTATTACAGACATTCCTGTTTTTACATCACAACTTCTTGCAATCACTTGCTATTTAGGAAATTACGAATGAAAGTGGTCAAAACAGTGGCTGTAAAACTGTGGAACGGTTTAATTTCCTATTAGTTCTTCACAATACAAGTCTGTTATTTAAAAGCTTTTATTATGAAGCAGGAAAATCAGGAAATGTGGGTCTTCAGCAGTAACTTAACACGGGTCCTATAAGCGAACATAAACATAAAATAACTTCTTTAAATACCTCTTTTCTCTCCTGCCTGACAGACTGTGGGCAGCACTTTTCCATTTATCAGCACACATTTCTAATATATAACGTTTATATGAGAGTAACAACTGAAATGTATGACGCACACACGACCAGCCTACTGGTTTGTGCAAAGGCAAACAATGTATGTGTTTATTTGCATATAGAACGGGTGAGTGAGACCCGACCACAAGTGGTCACTCAAGACCAGATGTGCCAGATGTGAACACACGTATAGATTGTCGATCCCAGAAGGTATAGAAGAGAGACACATAAGAAGGCAGTAGGGGTTTCACAGAATAGTCGACTACGGTATTCAACCTTTAAAAACTACTAATCGACGTGGCGCATTATTTTCGAATATTCGTTCATCCGTGGTTTTAACAGGGTGCAGTAATAAAGTGGCAATGTATCACATATGCATGTAATTACATCAGATGTGTAGCAGGGGGCGGTGTGGGTAATAGGGCATTACCAATAGGGCATACACTGCGGAATAAGCTGTCATTAGGGCACAGCTTATTAACACATTTTCCTCAGATGGCATATATATATACAGTATTTCTTCCGAATATTTGACTATTCGTCGACTTTTGGGGAGTAGTTGATCACTACTGAACTACCCTATTCGTTAATGCCCTAGAAGGCAGTGAACACACTGACTCGAGCAAAAGGAAACACTTAAACAAACCACCTTTCTTCTTCACTCATTTCCACTTCAAGGCACTGGCCTGCCGGTTAGAGCAGCAGCAGGCTATATTCCCTCCTCCCACACATTCACTCCCAACCTTCACCTACCTCTTTATCTTGTGGAAGGAAACTAGCTTTTCAAGCCCAGAGGACTTGAACTCAGAGGGAAGTGAGCTGAAGAAAGCCTAGATGACAGCATGTTGCAGCATATTGCTTCACTAGATAGCTTACAGTTGAGGGCAGTTGTGGAAGTTACTGTAATAAATGAGTCCACACAATACCACACCACCCACCAGGCACATTGATGTGTGGGCGTGATGAAAAAGCACAACCTGGCCCCTAAATGAAGAATTAGCACTGTCAGCGAGTGCTGTGATTTAAAAAAGTACTTTGAGTGTATCACAGATGAGCTATGTGGCCATTTAAATAACCCTAGCAGTGTTGCTCAATGTTCCTCAATGTTTAAAGTGCCACAGTGAAAAAAAGCATGCATTACTGTGTAAAACCTGCCAAAAGGAGAAAAATTGAAATACATTGTGATAAAAAAAAATCATCTAAAGCAGCAACCTGCATAGCATGCACATGCAGCATTTGAGGGCACAAATTATGCACAAAAAAGTAAAAGAAGATTGACAGATGGTCAGAGAGACACACCAACACTGCCATCCACAGAGCCATGGCGATAGCATGCCTAAAAACGTGGGAAGATGGTATGATATGCAACAAAGGTCACAAAGGTGAACTACTGTAGACCACATATTGTGCTTTACACAGCTGCACATTTTTCCCTCTTTTCAAAGTTTGAACAGGAAATGGGGCTATTTCGCTCAACACTTACAATAACTACGTTCATTAGAAAGTGCTGAGTAAAATGGACTGCAGGGATATAATGCTTTATGATCCGAGGACAGGACAAAGTGCTTCACATTCGCCTCACATTCATCCACGCACACACTCACACTGTTGCCATGTAAAAACAGATATCTAACTTGCCAGTTTATTGTAGTGGTAAGTACTGGCCCAGTTTCAGCAATGAGTAGGACATTTGCCTTACTGTCTTTATTTCCTGAGAGAGGAAACTGGGGCACAAAGCAGTATGGAGCCATTTACAATTCAATTCTGCCTGGATGAATGACGATGATACAACCACATTAAACCACAGTACATAAGGAGGAAAAGCTGGAGATAAAGGTAATCACAGACTATCTGCAAAATCACAATGTGCGGACTTAGTGAAGAGGCGAAAAAGAGAGAAAAAGAGCCAGAGACTATAGACGGGATAAAGTAATCACGCTCTCAGCCAATCAGATTCTCTATTTAAGTGTGTGAGTAAGTTCCATTAGCCCCCGACATCACCTTTTGCTCATCACCTCTTCATGAAAATGTTCTCTCTCGCCTATTGAATTTGATCAGGCTTTTAACACTAAAGAGCTACTGGCTGGAAGCAAACGACTTAGACTAAAATGGAACTAGGCCATAATGCTGTAATGTCGATATAAAAAAAGCAGGGACCGAGTAGTAATGTATCATTCCAGCACAACCATTAGGCTGCTGATTTCTCCACTGATCAATCTGCTAATCATAGAAAAGCAGAAACCTACAGTGACAGAGAATGGGGCTGATGGGAACAGTGTGGAAGTGGGGGAGTGAGGGGGAGATGCGTGTTGTCTCTGCACACAGTGAACCCTGGTGAGTGTGACAGTGGCAGGCTGTGCCATGCTGGCCCACATAAAGCTGCAGTTTCCCAGAGGGCTGGTATCCAGAGCCAAAAGGAATCAATGCATTGGACCACCAGACCCCCCTTATCTCCTTCTATTCTCTCCTCCCCCATCTCTAAATATGTCTGCCTTCCAGGGCCACACAGTTACTATTTTTATTGCAATTGAACTTCTTGATCATTCTGTCTTGCTAGAATTTCTACCACGTTTCTATTTTCTCTTCCTCTACCAGCCTGACAAAAAGTGGTAATTGATGCTAGAACTGTCAGATGAATCTTTCTGAATGAGTCGGTGTCATGCTCCAGCCTGTGCTTTTCCTGCTACATGAAAGTAGAGCAAGCTGATAATTTTTAGCTAATTCTTTCATTCTTGACTTGAACTATATACAAACGCACTTCCGAGTTTAGCACACATCTATATGATACCATCTCATTCTGCCAAGGCTGCTTTTTGCTGTAACATCTGTGGCATTTATCAGGGGCTTCACAAGTCCTAATAATTTTGTGCCCCTACCTTTGAATACTAAAATCATAAAAACAAATTAAATCATTCTGCTGGAAAGCCTTAAGAGATAATTTTTTCTTCACTTAGGCCTGCTGTGATAGTCAATAAATCAATTAATCGCACAATAAAAAAAATGAGCTCGATAATTTTTCCGGCCGCGATAATTTCCATTTGCATTCTTGTTTGTTTTCCTTGTCTCTCTCTCTCTACCAAAGAGACTGGATGACCACTCTCGTTTCCTTAGGGTAACGAGGAGTTAACCCTCTTATCAGTCGCATGGCCTTTGTGTGGGGAGGCGGGACTCCTGGCAGAGAGAGAGAGAGAGAGAGAGAGAGAGAGAGAGACGCTACCTGAGAGTTGGAGGGCGCCGTCAAAAAAAAAAAAAAGTATAAGAGCAATATCCTCCTGTTTTCTCCCTTTTTATTCCAAACCACACAGTTGACAACCTGCAGGTGGAGGCGGTGGAGACAGGCTCGGATATAAACGCTGCGGGCCGCTGTGGACTTGTGTCGGTCCCGAAAGCGGTTCAAGGAAAGTGGCTGCATGTGTCCAACAATGCACAGAGCATTAACCGCTACAAGCCTACAGCTGTCCGCTGTCAGTGTGTCAGAGGCTCCCGGACGGTGAACTGAGACTCCGTTACTGACCGGTTATTTAATTTCATTGTGCTTTCTTTTGGAAGGCTGGCAGCCAAAAATTGCCACTTACTAGCTCATTAATTAGCCTGAGGTAAAAGATAGCCATCAGTAAACAGAAGTGACGTGGTGGCTGGCATTTGGTGTGGGTGCCTGTGATTGTGTGTGCGTGTGTGTGCGTGTGTGTGCGCCCCCGCGAAGCTTCGACCTGCAGACAGCTGAAGAAAGTAGCTTCACCTTCACTAAAATGAAGACTGAAAAACAGAACTATTTTGGTACAAACATTTACTCGCCATGTGGCAGATGGCCACATATAGATAGATATAATTTATTAATTACATATTAGTATTTAAATTTAATATTTAGTGTTTAATAAATAATTGTTAAATGTAGTACAGAGTCTGTAGTCTATCGCACAAACACTCGAGGAATGCTGCAAACATTTGACAGCCAGTACGAATTGCCTGGGAGAACATACGTGTCACAAACTGCGATACAACTGTACAACAGCGTGAAAGACGACATACTAAAGGAGATCAAAGACATATCGTGGATATTTAAAATGTCTTCCAGTTCCAGTGTTAAATTCTTTAGACATAAAAGTTTATTGATCTTTGAAAAAGGTGTACCTGCATTATTATGCCATTATCATTATATTAGATACAAATGGTCTCAGAACGACAATATTATTGTTTATCGCAATAATTTCTGGGACAATTTATCGTCCGGCAAAATTTGTTATCGTGACAGGCCTTGTCTCACTATCAGTCAAAATAAATTAAACCAATTTTATGATGCCTTCCTCATACAGATGTTTTAATGCTGCGGCTAAAAGCCACAGTTTCCTCTAGACAGCTGCACCAAATAGCTCACCGGTAATCAAAATAGCAACACAAGATAATTGTGATGGGAAACGGTTTGCATGCACAAACACACACACACAGGGGTGTAAGAAAAAAATCGATACACTTGAGTATCGCAATATTTTATTTTGCAATACTGTATCGATTTTCAAAAATATGAAAAATATTCATGTAAGACAGTGGTTCACGGTTATGTTGTGTTTAAACCCCCTACCGCTAGATGGCTATGCTGAGAAGCACCACTAGTGTCCTTGCCTAGCAGTGCCTAGCAGTGCCTGACTTTTTGCTAGAAGCTAACAACGTAGCTATGGCTGAACTTTAGCATAAACAAATATGAACCTGTGAACCACAATCCCAAACTGGCAGTTTGATTTTCTGTGTACTGAATTGTTTACCTAAAGTAAACTTTTTCACTTTTATGCACGTCATGTCTTTTTTTTTAAATATAATTTTTTTTCTAAAATTATATTTAAAAAAAAAAAATCCCAATATATCGCCTTACGCACAGTATCGAAATATATTACAATATATTGAATCGTGACCCATGTACCGTGATACGTATCGCCAGATTCTTGCCAATACACAGCCCTAACACACACGCACACACACGTATTAATGAACAGATGATATTAGTAATGTTGAAAAGAACAACAGATCATTTTTTTTTTATTAATTAATTGCTTGGTTTTTCCAACCAAGACAAAAGGTATTCAATTTACAATAATAAAATTAATGAAATCATCAAAAAAAGCTTTGACACAAAGACAGGTTTGTTGCAAAATATAGAAGGAAGGGACCTTTCAAAACGTCACTAACCTCTTCTATTTAACTATTTCATTTTCTTAGATTCTAATATTCTTTTTTACAGCTGACTATAAAAGAACTGAAAGCCCCCTTTATTTTTGAGTAGCTTATAAATAGCCCATTTAGCTTTAGTTTTTGTCTTGCCCAATTCCATTAAAGTAAAAATAATTCTTGAGCTATATACACTCATTCTGAATTAGGGCTTTGACCCCAAACTTCGATATTCCAATATAATTTGAATATTTAAAAAAATATTGATATTCGAACGAAAATTAGGCAGCCCTTATTATTCGAATTTCAAACCTGTTATGGGCATTATTTTTTTGTAAATGTGTTTGCTTGTAAACGTTTTCAATTCAGATTCCGAGGTATTTTCACACCTGGTGAAGTTGTGAATCGCGAGCTCATTAGCAAGGCCATTATTGGTCATCTTGGCTCCTGTAGTTGACATTAGCAACCTGGTTAGCGCCTATTTACCAAAACAATGGCCGCGCCAACGCCTACAACAACCACGCCTGACGAGGAGTTAGAAATCTACACTCCTGATAATTTGAAAAGCAACGTGTAGTGCTACTTTAGGTTCCCAAAAGAAACAAGAGACAAAGCGATATGTATAATACCGCGTGGAGCGGGTGTCTGTGCTTGCCAATCACAACAGACAATGCAACCAACTATGTCAATGCTGTAGCGAGGTACTTGGGGATCACGGATATCCCGTGCATGACTGACACAATTAACCTGGCAGCGAGAAAATGGCTTGCAGAGCGTTCAGTTGCAAAAACAGTAAGTCGCCTGAAGGCTGCCGCTCAGCATTTCAAGCATTCCCCTACAGACAGCTACCTCCTGGAGTCCAAGCAGAAACTCCTTGGACACTGAGCAGAACATATACAACGTAAGTTTGATACCAATATAGGTCTCACTGAAGGCATTTAATGGTCAAAATATTATTAATAAATATTTGAATATATTCAAATATTAATAAACAAACAAACCTCGATTATGATTTTTGGGCAAAAGGCAAAGCCCTATTCTGAATGCACCGACAGTCCCTCTCATAAGTGGCAGCTATGGCTACATACAGACTAATGTATTCAAGCCATGACTAGGGACTGAGACAGTGTGCTGACAGCTGAGAGCAACAGCCAATGCAACAGGATCCCTGGAGTGCACAGTGACAGCTCCCAGCAGAGACACAGTGAGGGAATCATTTTACTTCTGAGAAGATTCACATGAATGCACACAAACTGACCACTGTTTATGACCACATCTTATCTCCTCTAAAAGGGAGCAGAGTATTGAAAACGAAGTGCAGAGATTTTCCACTTCTACTGCAAATAATCTTGCCGACATTCAATTTATAACACACAGGCGACCTTTTCATTTCCAAGCAGAGTGAAACTAAATTCTTCTTACCCAGTGTGTCTTTGATGTTCTTCACCAGTGAGCCTTTCTTCAGGCTGTTCTTGCGCTCAACGTAGTTCGATGGCACGTAGCCCGTTTGGTTGCCGGCGTTGCGGACACGCCACCAGGTTTTTGAGTCGTCCAGGAGGAAAAGACGCTCGTTTTTACGGATGTCAAGTTCCTGGTCCTGCTGGGCCGTGTAGTCCCACTTGGCTACAACAATCACCTCCTCTGTCATCTTTCATGGAGTCCTCCTGTGGAGAAGACAGGGGCTGGGGTGAGCCAAGGAGTAACACACTTTACCAACTGCCACATACATACAGCAGCATCAGAGTGATTATTAGCATAGGAACAATTTAACACAGGGTAAAGTTAAAAAAAAACAAAAAAAAAAACTGGTCCAGACAGTCCCTTGTAAACATTGCCAAACCTTCAAACAGCCACTATAGGGGGTAGATTGGTTGATCATGCGTACCTTTAGTCTGTAAATGTATTATTAGGATTATTTGTAATGTACAGGGTAATTTCACGTTTACAAACTTCACAACACACACCACTGAAGAAGATACCAAGTAAAACAAACTGTGACAACTGTAAGACAAACGTGATAAAGCCGACAGGTTTCAACATTCATCCCAAAAACACCCCTTTGAAATGGCTTCTTTGGTGCAGAGCAGCACACACATGCAACATCAATGTATGTGCTTATTCTCAATTCTCTCACACACACACACACACACACACACACACACACACACACACACACACACGGCTATTAGTTTTTGAGACGGACAAGGAGCGATTACATGCTCTATTTCACAGGCCTTAGGTGAGGTAAATTGACATGGGTCTGCTGGACCACCTTGACTGCTGAGGAATTACATGTATCTGTTCACAAATATATTTAGGAACATGCATAAAGAGATCAGGAATATTTGGTTTTAATTTAGTTTGTAGTTGTGAGAATCTTTATTGTGATAAAAGGCATCTCAAGGTATGAGAACTATCCACGCAATCCGATTTATATTTAGCGCACCACCAAGTTAACAGTCTGTGGCTGGAAACAATATCACTGGAATAAATAAGGGAAGTAAAAATGCAGATGAATTTCTGTGAAGATAAGGGTGAATTCAAAGATACAGAACGAATAGTCATTTTGTAAAGCTTTTGTGTTGCATGCTGTGTGGCAGCAACAACCTTCAGGGGCTGAAACTGACAGTTAAATATTCTCTACAACCCAATTACATTTAAATACTTTTTATAGAGCTGTTTATGAATGGTGCTAGGCTAAGACATTTCTAACATATTGTGTTTCGGAATTTAAAAAATAAACCTGCTGCGCTAAATACAGTTAAATGGAAAAAACAATATTGATAATTGTATGCATTGGGTGAGTATATCCATATTTAATTGGACAACAATATAGCCTTTTCCACAGACTAGACACAAGGGACAAAAGCACACATTTAAGATGCAATATTGTATATTTCCTTACTTGTATTGTGATTTCCACTTTATTCTTTAATGAGAGGACTGAGCACAGATAAAGTGGAACCACAAAAGAGAATTATGACTGATGAGAAGTGTAGCTGCACAAATTAGACCATATAAAAGATTCCATTACTGGTGGAAAGATTGATATCTTCTGTGTGGCTACATTTTATGAAATGCAAATGGGAGCACTCTAAAGCGCTGGCTGTTTTTTCAACCCAAGATATTCAATTCCACTTCAATTAGGCCACAACCACAGAGACAGCGCAGCCATCACTGAGTACATTCTTACATTACAGTCACAACCAAAAGGCGGGTTGTGTGTCACTGCATGAGAGTGTCTAATAACTGATTTCTATCTCTAAAACAAGCAGCAAAAATTCAAGTGCAACAGCTTGCATAGTACAACGCTGAACTTGTGTTCAAAGTGCCTCTGCTTGCCGTCACTAAAGCTGTCAAACTGGATTTCTTCACAGGCCGGGACAGGGACAGCAGAGGAGGGGAGAAAAGGGAGTTGTGCAACACACCACTGGGAGAGTTTATGTCAAGTTCACCATAAGTTAAGTAACTCAACTTTCCATTATGTGACAACTTTTACTGCAGCAACAAAGGCAGCAGAAGGAAGACGGTGGAAAGGTCATCGACGTACAGGATGAGACAAGAAACGCAGCAGCTGGGATACTTTGGAGAGGTCAGGAAACAAAAGTGGAAGGACAGATTTATGACAAGATGAGGGACGGTGACGTAAACTCTTACAGGAGACAGGAGGTATGTGAACGTGCTGTGGCCTCTATCCGCCTCAGGCTACAGCTACTGGATTAGACCAGGCTATTACTTTCCTTTCCTTTTATTGCATTTCTTCCTCCTGCTGAGGATGGATAGATGAGCAAACCTGATGATGTCTGTTGGGAAAACGTTCCATGGAATTTAACTGTCACTACATTTGAGATATTGAAATACAAAGCAGACCAGAAATGTCAGTGGTATTAACTCCTGGCTTTAGATTCAAAAGATTATTGCCGTCATGCAGACGTGAACCCAAGCCTTCCAGCATAAGGTCACTTTCAAATATGTAGTTCAGTTCATTTGGTCCGGACCAAGTAAAAAAAAAGAAAAAAAAAAAAAAGAAGCATTTTGTTGCCTTTTAGTTTTGGTCTGGTTTGTGATCACACAGGCTTTTTATAAACAAACCACAAGCAGTAAAAAGTCATCTGAGGGATAACTCATTCATTGGCCAATTTTGGTGAGGACCCTGTATCATTAGTACTACATACATAGACCCACATGGGAAAATTCTGATGACTAACAGCAGGTCGTGCTGCACTTTTTTTCTTCACAAAGGATTAACTAAATGACATAACTCTGAGCATTATTAGTCCTGACTCAATCTTAGTCTTATTTTATAAATAATGACAACCAGGTAGAAACAGGATGAAAAAGAGGCACCTTTTACAGTAATATTATGTTATAGTTACTGAGACTCACTTTTTTAGGTCTTTTTGGTCCACACCAGAGTTCGTTCGATGGCTTTTACACCAGCCTTAGCGAAGCGAACCAAACAGGCAAACGCACCAGAGTTAAAACCAAACGAAATCAGGTAAGGTGTGAAAGCACCCTGTAAAGTAATCTCACAACACAACAGTTCTAGCTTAGTGTCATTTATTTCTGCTTGTGACCTCTAAATTGGCAGAATAACATATTCTCCCATCCCAGCATGGTTGCTTCTGACTATTTCCCTTCACCCATGATACTAATTTATGTCTCCTTGACAACCTTGCTTATTAGACAGCATGATGTGAATGCCGCTCCAAATCAAGACCATTCTCCTCTATGGGCAATCATGTCAGAAAAATTAACCGGATGTTTTATTTTGTTTCTGTGCTCGACTTCCTGTCCTGCACTATCTGCCGTGTGCTGAAATGCTGCGTTCCGGAGCCGTTCCGCAGCATTTACGCAACCGGTATAAATTGGGGGTCAGCCATGCCATTGCTCATTCTGATGCTAACGTGCAGTCATTCTCGACATGCCAATGAAATCCACAAGCTACAAAAATCTATCTGAAAGTCTTGTTTTAAACCATCTGTGCTTCACTTTACTGTGGGTGAAAAGTGGATCCACTAAACATTTCATGATACATTCGTCATTTAATCGGAGCCACTAACTTAGTTCCCTTGATATGGTTAACAAACAGGCAGGTGGTTGAACAAAAAACGCTTTTCCTGTGAGAGAGCATACAAACACACAAAAGAAAACAAACAGATTTGGGGGAGAGTGGGTTTAAAAAAAAAAGAGAAAAGCCCCAGAGCTCATGCCCCCCATGACCCTCCCATTCCTCTGATGAGAGTTAAAAGAGGAAAGATGAGCGACAGACTGCTGAGCTGGGCTTCACCAGCACTTCACAACACCCTTCACTGAGGGGGGGGAACGCTCACAGGCAAAACCGCACAAAAAGAAAGGGAAAGTAAAAGAGGTTTATAAAAAGAGGGGATGTTTAAAGAAGAAGAAAAAAACGTCTGGCAGAGCTTTTTGTGTTTGGGGGACATTTTCACCCCCTTCACTCCACGCTGTTTGCAGTAGTTGCTTCTCACAGAAAGGAGGACTGCTTTACTCTCTACTGGCAATCAGTGTCCAAACCATTTGGAGTGGGCTGAACAGATTGAAACATGAGGAAGCCAGACTCGCACTATTACAGCCACTGTGGACATGGCTCTGTGATTTAAAGAGGACTAATGGTCTTCTTTACAGAATGATTATTCTCTAACAAACCCAGGCCGGTGCAGAATTAGATGCCTTTGTCATCCAGTCAGTGTTTTCCACATATACAGCTGCTGCCGCCAAATTCCCCCCCTCTTACAAAGCCAAAAAACAGATTGACAGCTATATTGTTAAACTGGCAATAGTTTACAACCCCAACACGCTCATCACTCATTCACATGCAGTACATCTCACAGGCCCTAAACTGAGGGTGTGGTATATGACATAAGCTTATCTGCCTCTCTGTGGTGAGGTTAGTGGTTGCTCTTCTTCAGTTTTAGAGGGAAAAACGGGTGCCATATAAGTGGATGCCATCAAAAAGCCCAAACACCCACAAAGACATTTCAAATACAACACCAAGAGGGTTTCTCGCTGTCAGCTCAAAATAGGACTGAGAAGAAGGCACACTTAGACCACACAGTTAGAGCCAGGGCTGCTATCACCACCTCACCATATGACTGCAGACACAAAGCTTCTTTATCAAACTCAACTATTCCAAAACCATAGCAAGTAGCACAATCTAATCCAAACTAGGACAGAAACAAAATCCCTAAAAAGTCCAGCTCTATATGATGATGATTACAAGCAATCTGATCAGCAGACATTCATAATTACATATACACTTAAACCTGAAATTACAATACGTTTGTTATTAATATGACGTTGTGCACATACGCTTTATGCTGTGCAAATGAAAACGATATTGTACGCACATATTACCATGCTGCTTTCCCATGTAATTGAGAGACTTAAGTTAACGTTTTATAGATATATATATTAGCCTTAGCAAGGGCTTTAGCAAGGACCCATCACTATTTTTCTGAAATTGTATAGACCAACGATTAAATAAAAAAGAAATTTGCAGTTAAATCGGTAAGGAAAATAATCATTAGTTGCATCTCTATTGTACTGTATCAGTTTTTGGCCAACTAATGATAAAGTATATAGAGAAATTAAATGGTAGTGATACTAGTTCACTCATGTCGGCCATTGAAGCAGCAATGTTGCACTTTCACACACTTCCAGAGACAAATGCCTTAAATCTTAACTTGTCTAAATGGATGACAGAAATGTGGAATTCCCTTCGTTCTTTAACTGGCCCTTCCTTCCCCGGACCTCTCTTTACAAGCAATTTTTCATGTCACTTTCATTTTCTGTCATTGCTTCAGCCTCCTCTCCTGAGTAAAGCCAACATTGTTGAGTGAGTCTCCATGACAACAGTCACTGGGTGGTCCCATTTCCACTGACAAGGGGCATTACCAAAATAATTTGACTTTTATCCCTTCACTTTTTCAATATTTCTTTACAAAGGATCAACTTTCATTCTACACAAAAGGCCAATATATATATATATATATATATATATATATATATATATATATATATATATATATATATATATTTTTTTTTTTTATTTTTTTTATTTTTTTCTCATCATGACGTTTTTAAAGTTGCCTTGCCTTACAACCTCAGCCTGTCAGTCAGTCACCAGGGCATAGAAACCACCGTTGTGCCTGCTCCTCTCAGAGGAATTGTAACGTCAACAGCACCGCGACCGCTTCACATCGATCGCCATCACAGCAAACGCTGTCTACGTGAAGTTTTGAAAAACTGTAACCACACTTGAAACCAATTTATCGCTGTTGCCGTGACTCACTGTGACTTCAACAAAACTGCAGAGCCGACGTAATCCTCTCTACGCAACCTCTTTCTGCTGCAAGCCATCATCTATTAGCATAGTTTTCCCCATGCCTTTTTATCCTTTTTTTTTTTAAACCTTTGGTCCATAGGTAAAGTAGGAAGGACTGTCTCTTTTTTAACTCTGTATGTAACAGTCTGGTATCCATGTCCCCTGGCACAACAACAAAAGGCAAGCACTGTAAAGCACAGTGGGGCCAATGTAGTGAACACAGCTTTTATGTACAATGTTGCTTGTTTTCACTCAACTTGAAGAGACAGAGAAAAACCAGAGGGGATGTTGAGTTTGTGTCTGACAGAGACAGAGAGAGAGACAGAGAGTTAAAAAGAGAAATAAAGAATGCATGTGGAAAAACAGGTCACTTCCAGGTCAAACAACAAAGATGTGACAGTGGCTATAAGCTACAGTATGCTTTTCAAATTAACTGTACTAAACTCTGTCAATTTCCGTTTAATTTTTTTAACCCCTCATCATAAAGCATGTCTCCAAGGACCTTCTCACATTATATTCTGACTAAACTTGGTGTTTTCTTCCCACCAAGCTTTACAAATCTATGTCCTGTCAACATATGGAGAGAAACACAACAGTTAGCTGGTAGCTTTCCTCACTCTCACCTGAAGCGCAGTTGAATTTAACAAGACCATCCAAATGCTGCAGGCTGTGCAGAGAAGAAGAGATGCTCTATGCCATATCGAGCATTTTGAGACTGGAGGCAAGAAACTTATTGGCTTGGAAAATATACTCTGTTGAATATGAGCAGCTTGTGGAATCAAACAGACAAAATGCCCTCAGCAAAACAAGCCCTGCATTTTAGATTTTCTTACACCCCCATATAATCAATGCAGTCAATTAAGCAATCCAGAGGCACTCTAACAGAAGCAGTAAGAAGATACACTTGCTACGAATGTAGGAGTGATCAGATATTATAAACATCCGGAGTATAAAGATGCTGTTTGCTCTTTATGAATGAATACCCATGAGAGTCAGGCAAGGAGTGCCAAGATTTCATTTTCATTTCTGCAATCTGCAAGCAGGGTTATGAAGAGAAATACAGTTAAATATTGTGACTAACCTGCTTCTCTACAGCTGCCCAAACCATGTCTTGATGAGTCTGGCAAGATTCCAATTTGATATGTAAATAAGATAATTAATGTCAACATAACTTTTTCCAGATGAGACTGAATTATGAAGTGATTATGTGAAATTAGGAAAAGATAATTAGTCACAATATAAATAAACAATGTGCTATTTAAGCGATGTTGCTCATTTTGCTACACCAAAATGGTAATGTTGGCAAAGTTAACGTATGGTTCGTTAATGTTATGACAAAATTAAACACATGCATCTGAGAAGCTTTTTTATCAAATAGAAAAAAAGGGATTTGTATTGGTACTAAAACTAGGGTATCCAATTGGTTGGTCACCATGGCATGCCATCCTTATAATCTTTAAAAACATGTTCACAACAACAGGTGGTGTATCTAGGACAGATGCTATATGGGAGCCCTCCACCTAATCCACAGCATGAGCCACACACGAGGAAGACCTTGTTGGGTCGAAACATTTCCTATTCAGAAGTTTGGGACCTATAATCAGGAGAACACGTTCTCTCTGTCTTTTTCCTGTAAAGAATCAGCGGGAGTGTAAACAGTTTATCTTTTAGGAGCATAAAACATAGGCTATGCAACAAACTCACACTTTATGCAATATCAATTCACTTCACCAACTCATTAGGATGTTGCCACATTACAGGAAATAAAAAGAAAGAATGGGGTTTCTTATTACTCAACACAAATAAAAATCAATATCACTGCAACAAGTTTGCGCAACTGTTTTTTTACTAGAAGAAAGCAAGCTAGACGACTGCAAAGTCAGATTCAACAAACCGTCACTTCTTAATATACTATGAAGTAGGTTCAAAAACATCCAAGAAGATAAAAGGTTGTGCGAACTATGTGAACTAGGAGAAGTTGAGAACAAATCACATTTTCTCCTGTATTGTCCGTATTATGATGAGTTAAGAACACCAATTTTAAATGAAATGTCTGTCCAAAATCCTGAAATGTTCTGGTGCATGGATGATGATGATGACCAATTGGAGTGGTTGTTTAAATTTAATATTTATAAGTTGGTTTCTAAAGCTTGGCAAAAAAAGACTAGAAGGTTTATTTGTTTAGGGTATGTGGTTACTTTGGCATCTGGTCCTTTGTCCTAGGTAATGGTGTCTTGTAAGCCCGTGTGGGCTGGTCATATTTTATTGTATGCATAACACAATCATAAAACAATATTCATTCATTCATTTTATATATATATATAATGAATAAATGAATATTGTACATATTGAACAGAAAAAAAATCTCTCTCTCTCTCTCTCTCTCTCTCTCTCTCTCTCTCTCCTCTCTCTCTCTCTCTCTCTCTCTCTCTCTCTCTCTCTCTCTCTCTCTCTCTCTCTCTCTCTCTCTCTCTCTCTCTCTCTCTCTCTCTCTCTCTCTCTCTCTCTCTCTCTCTCTCTCTCTCTCTCTCTCTCTCTCTCTCTCGGATCCTGCATTTTTCGTGGAAAGTAAATACACAGACAATGCATAAACCGTGAAAACAAAGTCACCCTATGTTGGAGCCATAATGTAGTTTTTTGTTTGCTTTATTTTATTCTTACCTAAAACACAAGGTGAATATGGGCTGTTCACTCCAACCACAAACTTATATACATTTTCTCTGCCATTTTGGTTCTGCTACCACCACAATACAATGGAGGTAATGGAAAAAACATTTTGTTTGTGGTGTGAAAAACTCAACAGCAATGTCTCCTTTCCAGAAATGTTGCCCCAGTTACTCTGAATAACCCATAGACCTTAGTGTGGGTCTTATTTTGAATATGTATGGATTAATAAGAGGACTGAATTAGGAAAACACAAAGCATTTGTGCAAAAGAAAACGTTTTCCTTTACTTTCAAACATCCAACTTCATACTTTCATGCATAATCATATACATCACCATGCATCTGCAAGCAATATACTGCAGGAGATTTTGTCTCTTAATAAGGTAACATGGGAGGGAACTAAACAAGTGTGTCTACAATGTGCAATTGTGTTGTGTGCACAATTTGCATATTTGAGGAAATTCACTATATGCTTATATGTGATGAATATGCAGGGGGTACCACCAGTGATGACCCTATACTGTATAAGGAAATAAAGTTACTGCCAACTTTGTTTTAAAACTACCTACTCTCTGGATAAATTGCAAAAAAAAATATGTTGTAAAATGAAGTTAGCAAATGCAGAAGCTCAGTACAAAAATAGTCTTAAAACAAAAAAGTGTAAAACACACAAACCACTGTTGACTCTATCCCAGCTTGAGCTTTACCTTCTCTTTGTACCTTCTGCTCAATCGCTCTTCTCTCTACTGCTCCCTCGGCTATGGACCTGAATTATTCTCTTTGATCAGGTGAGGTACCCCAGAGAGTACAGCCTCATGTAGCATGAGCAATGCAGAAAAAAATGGTGCAATGCAATGTCGACCTGTTGATCGCCTTAAAACGTCAACACCCAAGTACAGATGTGGATAATTTACTTAGGTCATTTACATAGAGTCAACTGTTGACTAGGCAGTCACAGTTAATATTTCAATAGTCTGTGCCACAAACAAGATTCATACATTCATTATTTCCTTCATTCTTTTTTAGGTTCAGTTTTTTTTCACACCTCTTAGGGCTTGCACGGAAGCTGTGCTGAAGAAAGGTCTCCAGACTAATACCATGACCAAGAATTATGCTGTAAGTGTCTTAAACTAAATGGCTAAAAAGTGGACTAAATGTGAGATAACAATAGAGGCAGAGTCATAAAACAACTTACAAGTAGCAAGAGACACTGGGCTGCAAGTAAGAATAATTTTTTTGCCACGTGTTCTCTTGATTAATGAAATCATAGTTTTTGTGGATAAAATGTTTAAAAATAGAGACAGATGCCCACTGTAATCTCCAGAGCCCAACATGACATAATCAAATTACTAGTTGTTTTTTCTTCCAAACAACAGTCCAAAACCAAAAGACATTAGTTTATCAAGTCATGACAAAGAGAAGTACCAATCACATTTTTATCACATTTGACAACCTGGAACTACCGAATGTCTATTTTTGCAATGAAAATCAACTGAAACAATGAATTTATTAAGAAAATAGTGGCTGTTTAATTGTCTGTGGATTGACTAATAATAAATCCACTAATTGTTCAGATGATTAAGAGTTACAGTGTTACAAAACATCAGCAAACCTAACGTGATCTGTCACAAGGAGATGGATGATGGTGAGAATGGAGATGATGAAAATTATTCAAATATTTTCAGGAATGAAAACATTCATGGTATTTATTTTCCATGAGTGACTGTTATTTTCCACGACTGACTAAAAACAAACAGTCTACATTTATCCAGGTTTCCAAAGACACGTGGAACTCTTCCTAAGGAGCATGAGCAGAGAGCTGTTACTAATATCCTGCTCGGTATCCCGCATGTTTGTTTGTCTACGTTATATAACCTTGTGCCTGATGTCAGAGCCACAGGGAGACAGAACAGTATGTCGAAAACAGAAATGGCATAGTCAAACTCTAAGTCAAGCTACATCTCTTTTCCATGTATACATGGACTACATACATGTTACTTCTTGAGAGCCATGTTTCACCATTAGCCAAACAAGATGCTGCATAAGATCGCTGTCTGCCTCCACTCTTTCATAGCATCAGAACTGACATTCACCTCTGCCAGTGGAAAAACATTATGAGAATGAGTATAATAAACAACCATCCAACAGTGAGAGGGGATGATTACTATTCTTTTCTTTCTATGCTGCCATCTCCACCTCTTCCAGGAAGCATATTTTAAATTAAATTAAGGCATGTTTGATTGATTTGGAAAAGTTAATAGACAAATGTAATCATCCACAATGAATTAGCCTAATCGTTTCAGAAACAAAAAGTGGAGGAAGAAAGAAATAGTTCAACAATTTAGGAAGCAGCCTATTCTAATAGACTTGTTGATTATTTGTCGATTATTTTGAAATGGTGAATATATGTTATCAATGTAGCCTCTAGCTTTAAATGCCAAAATTCCAACAGCAAGTCCAACACAAGGAATGTAACACCTGGCTAAATCCTACCTATTATGGACAAGAACAGTTTTTCCTGACACCTTTAAATCATATGAACAACTTAGGTTTCTTTTTTGCCTTCAGCTCAGGGCCAAAAAGGTCACACATGATGTTACTGTATCTCCGTGCCATCATGTTCATTTGTGGCCAATGCTTTGGCTTAAAATTTAAACAGTTTAAATACTTCTTCTCACCCTCTCAGCTCTCCTGTTTCTATTATGGTTTTCTGCACTCTGGGATTCTTACCTGACATTTTACGATACACTTGAATGCCACAGCAGTGATTTAGTGTGGCCTGAGCATAGTATGGCCTTTCTGTTTCTCTGACATGCAGATGATATCACTCCTTCCACTGAACTGCTGCCACATAAAACACTAAAGCACCTCATTCAGCAAGCCTCTGCCGGCAGCTCTCCATGCACTGCTGAGGAAGACCGGGGTCACACTCAAACAACTGTGGTTCTGCCAAGCCAAAAAGGCAGATAAGGTAAATAGATGCCGTGCAGCAGGTGTATATGATTGTGTGTGTGTGTGTGTGTGTGTGTTTTTATGTAAGAAAGAAGAGACTCCGTAGGCCATGTTTGTGTGCAGTCTTGAATCCTCAAGAGAACCCTGTGGCACTCTGAGCCATACATCTCATAAATAAAGCAGGATTTCCTTCAGCTACAGCCGTGTGTGTGTGTGTGTGTGTGTGTGTGTGTGTGTGTGTGTGTGTGTGTGTGTGTGTGTGTGTGTGTGTGTGAATAAGAGTGTGAGAGAGAAAGAGGGGAGGCCTATCGTATTGCTCTGTTCAACTCCCAAGCACGCAGAAGTAGCAGATTTCAGAACAAATAAAGACATAATATTTTCATAGCCTAAATGTTCAAAAATACATGAACTGGTGATAATCTGCCTTAAGAAATAAAAAGATATATCAAATATCAAAATGCATGCGATCAGAGAGGATGTATGACTTTTGCTTGTTACTGCAAATTCTCTATATGCACAGTTAGTGTGGTTCTTTCACTTTCAGTCACCACAGTAAGATGTGATATGAGCCAAGATATGACCTTGGGATGAAACATTTAAAATAAAAATACCAAGAGTCTATTACAGCTAATAGGATACAGTTGTAAACTAATTATTTAGACATGCAACATAATCAGAATGGTGTGAAAATGTCACAAGCCAATTGAAAATCAAAACATAACAGCAAGATAGCAGGACATCAGAAAAATGGTATAAAGGACAATATAAGTAAAACACATTCATTCTGTGGATCCAGAATGTGGGACACATCAAAATTTTAAAAGCCATTTATCTGGGGGACTTCTTTGTAAACGCACCAGCTGCAGATCAAAGACAGAAATGCTACTCCTCCTTTAGTGAGCGAGTGTTCTTTAGGTACTACTGTGACAATCAAATGCGATATCAATAAGACATATAGAAAAGGCTTATCAGGTGGCAAAACACTTCACACCGAATACTATGAAACATGATTTGACAACTAGGGAAATGCATCACTGTAACAATTATCTTTTCTTTTGTCACAACAATTGCAAGGTAATTAAACAGTAGAAATATGGAGTTTCCGTTACAGAGCAATATACCAGGACTGTGAGCTTACATATAATTTACATTGAGCCAGGTTAAACATGTGTGCCGGATGACCCTGCATTAACAGAAAAGAGAGACCCTTATTCAAATCAATGAGAGGGTTGGGTTTGTTCGTGCAGGGCTAATGTTGAGCAGATAAAGAAATATTACCATCTAATAATAATAATATATGTCCCTGCACACACTACCGGTTGTCAGGTCTCAGATTCAGATATGCAGCTACTATCACTTGGCTGTTCTTTGCTGTGTCTCGTCTTGCTCATTGTGTAATTCTGACAACATTGTTAAGCTCCTGCATTGTAGAAGCAGCAGAGCTGGTGGCAGGTTTTCACAAGAGTTGAATTCCATCCATTTAATCCCTCCCATAGCATGTCCCAGGAAACAAGGGGAACACAAACACACACACACACACACACACACAAATGACGGTAGTCAGACACATAGATAAAATTCCAAATAGATTCACTGGACCTCTTCAAAATTGTCTTCTGTTATATATTTCAAAGCTGAAGATGCTAAACAACTGCTCAATTCTTCATTGTTGTTAAAACATACTGCAGTGTTGACCATATATATATATATATATATATATATATATATATATATATATATATATATATATATATAGTATATTTTTTTATTTTTGGCCTGTGGCTACAATCTAAAAATGAAATAAACAGAAGATGTGTAATGTTGATTAAATGTGTATCTGACACATTGAAATAATACCTTGAGTCCATTTACTTTGCACACTGTTGCTATCTGTCCCTTATACTGGTTCAGAAAAATTAAGTTAATAAGCTTAAAATATTGATATATGAAGCAAGTGAAAAAAATAGCTGGCAACAGATGAGTCATGGAGGAGGCACGTGTCTGTCTATTTTTGTCATCGATTAATCTAACGATTATTTTTTTTCAATTAGTCGATTAATCTAACAGTTAATTTGCATATTATTCTAAAGATTTTTGAACTGAACTTAAAATGGCTATGACATGGATTTATTCCATCACTGGAGTAATATGCAGTTAACACTAACACTGGCAAATGTATTTTTGTATTAGTGTGGGGCAAAGAAAAACAATCGAAACGCAGGGCTCCAGCCTATGTAAATGGCCTGGAGTTTATACTTGTTTGTTGGTGTGTGCGTCGATCTCTTTAAGAGAATAGCAGGGCCAGCATGTGCGTGTGCGTGGGGAGTGTGTGGTAGAGTGAGTGAGAGATTGACAGCATTAGCTTCAGAGCAAGTAGTGACTCTGGAGGCATAGGGGGAGAAACAAAGTCAGTGCGTTTACATGCAGTTTAAAAAACCTATTATATTTGGGTTAAGGCAATACCCCGATTTCTCAAACGCCATGTAAACACCTTAACCCGGTTAAAATCTGAGTTCTCAAAACACGGTTAACAGAGGTAGAGAACTCCTTCAGTAACCGGGTTATTCATCCATGTATACACCTTAACCGAGCTATGATTGGTTTAAGCATCTGTGCATGCTTCAACTGCCCTCCCCACTCTCCTGGAGTGGTTTTTGAAATGGACATAATGCGTCAGCGTGCTGAGTCGTAGTCGTTGTTATGACACCATACAACAAAGCAGCGTTGCCTGAATCAGCGGGCCATCGGCAGCAAAGAGTCTGCGGTCCATCTGTTTTACTCCCTGGCGAGGCAGCAGCGTACACCGGGAGATGGCTAGACAGAATCTCCGGTGCTGTCAACGCTGTGTCTCGGCAAAAAAGTGGAGGGAGCGAGCAGCCCCCGCTGCGGCCGTATGCTTAATGTTAATGTTAGTTAGCTAACAGTTATTTGCAGGGGCACATATTAATATATTAAAATGACTGAAGTGACAACCTCCTAGAAATTCAAACAAAACATCTGCCCATCACAGATTGTGAGCAGTGTGTGAAACCCCTTAAAAAATGTGACTCATAGCCTTTGGAAGCGTCCACAGGAATGGTGAGAGATTGTTCATGAGGCTCAACCTCAGAGGGATGCATGTAACGTGGGCTGTGATGCTCTAAGGGGATCTTCTCATCATTCTGTGAAATAAAGATAAGCAAAGCTTGTGCTCTGGGCGAGATAACTCCCTTTGATTGCATGTCTGGTGGTTTGTGCATCAGCACAGCTAAAGGAGAAAACGTCCACTTAATTAAATCAATTAGAGCATGAAGGGCCTGCCGAAAGCCTCCACTGAAAACAACATGATGGAACAAACTCAAATAATAGATTAACTCTTTCAAGAGTCACAGAAACTCCAATGATGGACGAGCTACATACTTGTTGGCATTATAAGACAATGCAAGCCATCTAAACGAGATAATACTCTGTTCTTACTAGTATTTTTGAGGGATGCAACCAACCATTATTACTTTTTTTTTTAATCCATCTGCCAATCATTTTCCAGGGATGCACCCATAGTGATCTAACACTGATAATGACCTAATCAAATAGGTCAGGTTTGTCAATCCACATTATATATACAGTTTTCTTTTCCACTCATATAATACAGTGGTATACTCAACAGGAAAAAACACTGCCTTTATCGCTGCCACAAGAACATTTTAAAACAGGGTAAAAAACGAAACGTCGAAATCTATCAACTATCTGATGGAAAACCGTAATTGTGAAATATAAAGTCTACTTGTGCTTTGTTCGGGGGTTTAAGAACACAACAGGATGTCACACAAATGGGTTGTTTCATTGACACTCCCCCCCACCGCACCTCCCTGAGGCAAATCGCAGGATCGCCTGTTTTTGGAGTGAATGCCCTGTAAATGCATTTTAACGTGAATGCATTGCTAGGTCTTTACTGTGAAACCGGAAGTGTTGACAATGCCTTCTGCAGTTAGCTAACATTACTGAGGTATTTCTACTGTACAGCAGATGTACACATTTTCTGCACCTTTTGTCTGAATGTCTTTTTGATACTTAGCATAGACAAAATCCACAAGTTAAACAAAGCTTTATAAAAGGAGAGCAGCTCAGAAAACAAGGCCTAGTGTCACATCTCATTAAAAACAAACTGTAGGCAGCTGTAGTGAAAAGCACTACTGGAGGAACTTTGTTGTTTAGCATTTCGGTTTTGGTCTGTGAAAAGATGGAGCCACGCACAGGTGAAATGGTTCGGTGAAGAGACGTAGAAGTATTTAATTAAGCCCAGGGAAGCCTTTTCCATAAACAGTGAGTCCAGCATTGGCTCTGATCCTTTAGAACGGAATTTGTTAAATCCAAAATGCTTGCAAATCTTTGCATTCGAGAAGCTAGAACCGGTCAATTTTTGCTGTTTTTGTTTGGAAAATTAATCGATAGTCATAATTGTTGTTGATTCATTTTCAGCTAATTTCTAATTTTCTTCGGTCACTCAGTTAATCATTTTAACTAGGGCTGTCAATCGATTAAAAAATGTAATCGAATTAATTACATACTCTGTGATTAATTCATCTAAATTAATCGCATACATCACAACACATGCTGTGAACATATTTTAAATATTTCAATTCAAATTAATCAATGAATAATCAGCATTAGTGACAAAGTTAAAAAACTCTTTTTATTATTATTTTCACTGTTCAAATAATGACCATAACAATCAACAATATGACCTAATACGCTGAGGAAATAAATTCAAAAGTGCTTCAGGAATAGGGTTATTTCACTAGTAAATTGCTATTGAACGACAAAAACATCCACCAGATTTTACAATAACTATGAATGCACCACGAGGCTGTAGGTTACCAGTTTCATTGAACGCACCGTCTCCGTCTGTGTTTTTTGGAAAACGGCTGCAGCTGCAGAAGTGTCGGAATCCTCTACCGTGAGGGAAATATAGTCAAAGTTTACATTGTTTAGCGTTAGCTGTCAGCATTTTAACCGTGTTTAATCCAGCTGCTAGCTAGCGGTAGGCTAACGTTTCTGTTGCCTGTAGCAACGCATTTTACAGTCGAATGGTGGCTAGAACAGCTCCGGGTGAAAGGCCAATATGGAATGGATTAATCTGCATTATTTTTTTTAACGCACTATTTTTTCTCAGATTAATCGAAATTAACGCGTTACTTTGACAGCCCTAATTTTAACTCTTACATTTTAACTTGCGTGTGTGTTTGTGTCGTGTGTTGTAAAGGTCCTGAACTTTTGTCCAAAGTTTACACTCTCCTGCTAAGAAGTGTTGGGTTTCACCACTCACTCTGTCTCTCTTCATGGCCCAAAGTACCAATTTTCTGCCATGTAATACAAACCCCATACACACTGAAGGAAAGTGTGGGGGAGCCGTGGATCCTTGATTACGATTTAAAGAGCAGTTCTGCAGCCTGTTTATGAATGTATGGTCACGTTTCTTTGTTGAGGGAGGAGGAATCGAAATCACAATCTCCAAAGTAATCTCCCTGAAGACCTCAGGAGGTTTACAGTCCCCCGCTCCCCAAATCTCATTTTTTGTATTGATACATTAATAAAGAAACATTACCAGCATTTAGAGATTCATAGTTCTCTGCAGGAATCTGTTTTCAACGTTTTTTATAATCAGCGACCTGTTACTCCCCCATTCTTATGTTTCCTTCATCATCATGTTATCTCGGGCTATGACATCATGATGGACAATCCACAGATTACAAAGTCCACCACGGCTGTGGGTTTGTGGACCAAGAGAGTGTAAGGCTGAGATACTGTACCACTGTACTACGACCAGCTTTACTCCCTCACTCCCACTCCTTCTCTTCCCTTCAAGGTCTGCCCCCCCCCCCCCCCCCCCCAGTGGCCCAGAGTAGGATTAGGCCCAGTGCCCAGTGGTGACACAAGGACACTGGAGCCAACAGCCTGTTAGTTCAGTTGTTGGGCATGAATTAGGAACTCGAGCCGGGTGGTGGAGGACAGAGGTGATGACAGAGATAAAGGATGGGGAGGAGAGAATGGACAAACTGAAAGAACAAAGGAGAACTGAAACCCTAAACTACTGATACGAAGAAAAAAAAATGTCATGGAAAATCTAAAGTATGAATTATAGACAAAAGAGACATCCACTCATGGTTGGATAATACTGTGTTTTTAAAACAGATTTAAACAAGACTAAGAGTCTCACTAGCAGCTCTGAGAAACTGTATTTAGACACAGTGGTGCTTTGAGATAAATGCTTACATCAGCATGCCAACAGGCTCACAATATAAACGTTTATATAATGTGTAAAGCAGGTAATGGTTGCCATTGTCACCACCTTACTTTAGCATTTAAGCATGGTAACATTAACAGAAAGTACAGGTGATTGTCATTAGTTGTGCAAGTATTTGGTCTCGAACCCGATGTATTGGGCAAATTAATATTTTGGCCTGATGGTAGCGCCAGATGAAATCTCAGTTGATGAAATGTCAGGGGATCACTTTAAAATTCATCCTGAGGGGAACATGAATGTATTAACCACATTTCATGACAACAGCCGTTGAGTATTTCACTCAAAATCACTCAAACCCTTATGATGGCACTAACAAAAAAAGACAAAAGGAACCGCAAATGTCTGTACAACATTTGGTGCCAGACAATCACGTAGATGTTGAGATATTTCACAGAATAATGGTGAAAAGTAAGTGGAATCGTCAGGATTCACCATAACCATGAAAATCTGTTCCAAACTGCATGGCAATCCAGCCAAAACACAAAAATGTCAACCTCATGGTGGTGTTAGAGGAAAAGTCAGAAGATCTCTAAAGTCATTGGGATTCATCCACTGGGGGACCACAGCACTCCACCCTAATAGGCAGTCTGGACCGAAGTGGTAGACTGACCAGCATCGCCATCCCTGGAGCCATGCTGCTCACGTTGCCAAAAATCATAACAATTAAATACTTTATTGCGCTGGAGCAACTTGGTGTGAAGGACATTTTTAACAATACCAGGAAGATATATATCACATTTATTTTCTTTAAAAAGGACATACTGTCTAAAGGCCATTGTGTGCATTCTGCTTAATAGTAGCACAAACCATCTTTTGTCTTCCTAGATCATGGGGTCATAAAAAGGGGGTCAATTGTCATAAATGTACTGTCAGTTTAATGGCTACCCATTCCCCAGATTACAGATTATTACGATGACAATAGGGTGACCTTTATCTCGCTACCAACATGATGCTCTTTGTGAGTATCGCTTTATGTCTCCTGACTGCCCATCTGTGCCTGCACTTATTAATTCCTTCTCCTCTCCTAAAGAGATCAGGATTTCCTGGAGGTAGGCAAACAATACGCGTAAACATAAAACAAATCTGTAATGAGTCTAAAACACCAGGACAATGCAATTAACTTCCCTTTACTCACATTCAAATAAAAAGACTTATGTTTCACCTAGTCTTGACATTAATATCTTAAATTCTTTAACTACCAATTACATTTTTAAAGTATGATTTTTTTTATTATTGTTAAATTATCATAGACTAATACATTTATAAATATTAGCCTACTCCATCATGTGCACCTCGCAGTGTTTCCGCTAGGATGTTTTTCAGCAGCGGAGGGGGGGATATAATGTTAGTGTGCTCTCTCACAGAAGTCTTTGGGTCAGAATAAAATCTGTTTTACTAGTCCTTCAGCTTTACAGATATCACGGACAGCTAATGAACAATTCCAGATACATAAAACATTTTGCAATGTGCATCTCGCATCACATTTTCACTCACTATGACCACTACTACGGTCAGCTTCATATCTGTCTCATCTGGGGTATGATAAACAGTACATTTATCAAATTCAGTGCCCATAATGCTATTTTCCAAGCTATACTGTAGCTGTCATACTTCACAGGACCCGCGTGAGCGGTTTTCGTGGTAAAACAGCCATCGAGGCTTTCGTCGCTGTTTGTCACAGCCTGAGGAAAAAAAGCTGCACTCGCGCTGTTGTTTATTTGGTTGTCATGACTTTGCGAATGATGACCGCCTGTCACTGTTTCAGTAGTCTCGTATTGCTAGACCTAGCCTACCTCCACAGCGCTGCAGAGGAAAGGCTCGCTAGCCCACACGACATTCCAGGATAGGAGGAAAAAGTGCTCTGGTTTATTGGCGTTTCTTTAAACCAATCACAATGGCGCCGGACGCATGGCCGGACGATGTCGATATAGACTACTGTTCCAGTTGCTCACCCTCAAAGGGGAAAGAGAGCGAATGACTGTTCGCTTGAGTTCAGTGGAGCAGATGGCTCTGTATAGTCATGTAAATTTGACATTTCATGAAATATGTTCTTGTTAATAACGTTGTCTTTTCCCACCAACTCCTACTCAAAACAATAGATGAACAAAACACTGCATAGGCACTGTTTGACATTTAATCACTTACAGTGTGTAAGGACATTTAGGCCCATTAAGCATTATATAAGAGAGAGAGAGACAAGCAGAGTAATTAGTCTCAGCTCATAACTGTGCAATCACATAAAGAAGAAAGAGGATTTGGCTTATTATCTCATCTGTAAAGATGTGACTCAAATGACTAATTTGTGTGTTAAGTGCTTGACTTGACTTGACTTTTGAGACCAAATAAATTATATTAGACAAGGTTGCCATGCATAACAACACATCAACTTGGGGAATTGGGAAATATCACAAGTATACATTTTATTTACCTGAAATGTGTTGCCATGTGTTCATCAGCCACTAGTAAAATACTTCAAACGAACCGAACCAATGAAAATGGCACTGTAAGGCACAGCCTACGTAATGAAAGTCAAGCATTAACACCTGTGTTTGTTCTTTTTATCAGCCTGGATATGGTGGTAATTATTACATGTAGTAGTTACAATTAGACACATTGCTATAGGGAATTTTAGTAATATCAATATACTTTTCATTAACCTGGATTGTTGATTGTCAATTTTTCCATTATGAAAACCAAGTAATGTTCATTTTGTTTCAACGGAAACTGTTACCATGTGAATAGATGATAACGGCCTTCTGAACCTACTAGTAGGTAGCAGGCCCTTCTAACCCATATCTATGTGGCTGATAACCAACTGATAACGGCCATTCAATGGAGTGATAACATTCAAAACAGGTGAACTCCTACAGTAAACTTGACTGAGTTCATCGCTGGTATTTAACACACTTTGACTTCATTAATTGATGACGGTCGCCTGAATGTGTCACTCCTTTATGTCTCTGTGGGGCTAAGGGAAGGTGTATTTTAACAAAAGAAGTGGCTTGCTCAATTGAAATGTCTTGAGAGTATAATGGGTGCAGACCCAAAAATCACAAAATTAGAAAATGATGTCATCAGCACTTATATAATACAGTATATAATGTTTTTAATGGTGCACAGCAGCAGAAGAATACGGACACATTTCCGCCCCAGGCTTTCCTCATCGTTTCAAACTGATTTTAAACCATCTCATTTGGAAAAGGGGAGCAGGTAGCCTTTAATTCATTCTATGAAGGTTACACCTTTGTGAGCTGTGTACTGATTACACGTTATTTACTGTTAAATGAGAACTCTGATTTTAACCGCTTTGAGAAATCGGGGTATTCCCTTAACCCAAATATAATTGTTTCTTTAAACTGCATGTAAACGCACTGAGAGTAGGAAGTGCTTACATTTTACTTAAAGGGGGACTATGCAGTTTTGGCAATTTCTTCGTTGTTTTCTCACTTTTTGCTCGCAGGTTTCTCTATAGAGCTCCCCCTACAGCTTCCGAATAGATATTTGGCAGCTCCTATGTTTACTTGTGTCTAACTCCTAGCTCGGTCAGTCTGCCGTTTCCTCTTTCTCTTTTCCTCCGACAATGCTTTCCTAGCTTTCTGCTTCTTTTTTGCCGGCTCAGCCATGACGATAGTGTGAAAAACTCCATCGCTACCTTGTTCTTATAGCTATTCCTGTATGTGTGCAGTGCTGTGAAGCAATTTGTTGCATTGCAAGACCTGATATCACACGATACTTCCTGATGCTGAGGCCGGCGGCTTGCTCACTAGGCACTAGGGGGGAGCAAGACGACCACCATTCAACCCGGGAAAAAAAGTCATATAACCATTCCAATGACTCCAAAGTTGTTCAGTTAACGCTCTAGTGAGTAGTAAATTAAGCTAAAAAAAACTGCATAGTTCCTCTTAAGTAAAAGTAGCAATACCACTCTGTAAAAATACTGTTACAAGTTGAAGTCTTGCATTCAAATGTGTACTTATGTAAATCACAACTTAAGCTTTCAGGTAAAATGTAGTCAAGTAAAAAGTACAATATTTCCCTTTGAAATGTAGTGGAGTATAAACTAGGATTAAATAGAAATACTCAAAGTGCAAGTAGCTTAAAAATTGTACTCAAGTTCAGCAATTGAGTAAATGTACTTAGTTACGTGTAGCTTTTTTATTTCCTCTTATCCAGTGATTAGTAACCCTTCTAGTTTTAGTCTGGTTTAAAAAATACTGAAATGTGCAAAGCATTTGAATTATATTTGCCCTCAAGACTTCTTAACTTGTGATGCAAGATAGGAAGTTTCTGTATTACCGGCCTAACAGTCTATTATTGCACTTGCCTTCCACATACCTGTCATTGCTGAGTGAACCTTGTCCTATGCGTTACCATGGTTCCCTTAACAGAGGGTGTGTCTGCACAATAGGTGTGTCATAAAAGTGTACCTCAACCCAAAGCTGCTGCCTGTACCTTAAAGCAACCTGAAACATTACATTGCCACCGCATACGTGAGATAAAAAGATATTTCTCCTCGTCTTTTCAAGAAAAGAAAAAATAAGTATATCAATGTATGGATAATGAGCAACTACTTCAGACAAGCAAGAAAGACAATGCATCCCATCATCTATTGGGAATGATGGGAATGATACATGGTGCAGTTACCATGAAGAGCCACTAGAAACACTGACAAGCTCGGCATGTGGCAACAGTCGCCAATCTATGGTGTTATGGCAAATGTGGTTCATTGTGTAGCTATTGCGTTTTAAACAATAAGCTCTAGTGATGCACTCTAGTGATGAACAAATGACTTACTGTGTTTTTTTAAATTAGTAAATAAAGAATACAAATTTAGAAAAATAATTCAAACAAAATAGATAGTCTTTGAGAAAAGAGATATCTAAAAAAAAAAGAAAAAACAGTAGCCTGCGCTTACAGGCCTTTTAAGAAGTGACCCAGTATAAATATTAGCCTACAAAATGGGTAAATGGATACATTTTAACTACCTGTTTTAGTTGATGAAATGAACAATTAAGGCATTCACGGTGTGTTGTTTAATCGTAACAAAAACAAATGCAAGGCAAACCGCGGTTCCAGCACAATGTCTAGTTAAGTGGACAAAGACCAAGCGTCAAATCTAGAAAGTGAGTCGAGTAAGCTACCATTTTTGTCCCAACTTTTACGACTGTTTGTGATTTAAATTTTCGTGTGAAAATAAAACAAAAACTGACGTTTAAACAGCGCTTGAGTGGGCAAAGTAGCCGATCAAACTGCACCAACTTACACAGTTCATTTGCGGTTACAGGCTTACCTTAGTGCTCACTCCAGTGAGAATGGGCAAACGGTGACACACTCCGCCAAAATGAGAACAAAACAATAAGTAACTGAGCCCGCGTAAAACCGACACAAATAACGTTTAAATCCACCTATTCTTTGGTTTTACTGTTTCTTTTTGTTTATTTTAAAACATGGGCTGACTGTACTGCTCGAGCTATCCTCGTTTGTTTTTCTGTCGCAAGCTGACTGCCTCGGTGCCTACACCTCAATCACTTCTATCAAGCTAGTCCGGATGTACAATCCACTTCCGCTCACAAGTTTCAAAATAAACGGCATTTGGGCATGGATAGATATGCAGTACATGTATACTATGGCATTTGGGTAGCAGAGTCTGAATTACCAGCCCTGAATTAAAAATGTTACTTAAGTAAAAGTACATAAGTATTATCAGCAAAATGTACCTAAAGTAGCATAAGGAAAAGTACTCATGCAGAATGGCTCCTTTCAATTTCAGTTATGTTATTATAGAATATTATATTATTCAGTTTTTTTTATCACTAACGAATTGTATTGTAATTTAATGTCAAAAGTCATGTTAAAGTCAAATTCCTTGTATGTGCACATACTTGGCCAATAAAGCTGATTATAGTGTTATCGTTCGTCAATGTGGAGCCAATTTTAAAGACTTTCTATAACTACTGATTAGATTATATAGGCCTAAGCATATCATGTGTTTTTTATGTAAAAAGTAACTAGTATCCGACTATGCTAGTTACTGTAGGTAATAGTATATATAATAGTAATAGTAATAATAGTATTAAACTTTATTTGCATAGCCCCTTTGAAAACAATGTTACAAAGTGCTCTACCAAGGAAAAACGAAATTAAAACAAATCCCCAACACAATTAAATAAGGCTCAGAAAATTAAAGCACAGGGGAAAAAAAAAATGAAATACCCGAAATACAACAAAATAAGCACATAAAACACATAAACATAGTCTAGAAAATAAGACTTCAATAAAAAGGCTTCAACAAAGAAGAGAAGATGTTACTGATTCTGCGAGATTTGCCACTTTTAGTGTTATATAATCATATATTATATTATTCAATTATTACGGCAGATTCATTCAAGTATAAACAGTATTTCAATGTTGCAGTCAAGACGCAGACTACTGTTGGTTAGTTTAATACGTAACAATGTATAAGGCATTTTTATGAATATTCAAAAAGGTTCTGAAGCTATAACATAATAGAAAATATAAAAACAAGCTTACAAAATCAATTAAGTTCCATATAGATAAATGTAAATTCACCAACAAAAATGTGTTTTTATGTTTTCCATAAAGAAAGTAAGCAGTAGCCTATTTAGAATCTCGCACTAAAGCTGTAATGACTGTAAACAAGTAAGCTGCTTAACGTTTTTACTTAGGCGACTTATCCTTTATTGTTTTTTTTATTACTATTATTTATATACATTATACCCTTCAACAGTTGAGGAGAAAATAAAGTTTTATTTTGAAGGAACATCACTTAATTTCCAGTGTGACCGTGCTGTCTTCGGTTAGCTTGATCACCGGTTCCTTTGGTGACGTCACCAACGCCGGGACTGGTACAGGACAACGCCAGAGGAAATGGGACAAACGCTGGGGGACTAACCCTAACCCATGGTTGATGACAATGGAAAATTTGCTTTACATTCTATTTTTTACATTCATCTAAGTCCAACATTTCATTCATATTGTATTCATATTACATTGTGAAATGTATTAGTAGGCTACAGGTACTAAATAGACCTTGGTGTGGCCGTTTCCTGGGTCAAGAATGATACATATGTGATTTCCACATTTTTCAATCATTTGACATAGGCTATGACCACATAGCAATATTAGTCACACAAAACGGTCAACTAGATGCTCCAGCTCGACTCAACTACATTCAAATAAGATCAACTTAAATACTTAAATAAGATCAACTTAATTGTACACCCACAGGAAAATGAAAGACTGTCACAGCTGCATAAAGAAGTACAACAATAAGTGCATATACTACAGATAATGATAACGCTCATATACTAGGCTACAACAAGGAGCATGGAGAATAATCATAGACGTGTTATACACACCATACATAAAAGAGTATGATTATATAAAGGTAATACGGTAAATCAATACAAACAATTGGTAGGTCTACTTGTGTGGTGGGTAAAGTGATTTTGTTTCTGCAGCTAGCAGCATAGAGTTATGAAAAAGGATACAATACTTTGGCCTCCTATGAAGAAAATGTCAACCTTGAGATGTTCAAATAAAATGTTTACAAAGTAGCCTATTGTTGAGCAATGAAGACACGTTAAATAAGCAGATTTGAATACTGAGGGTTTATCATCAGATAGAGATTAACTTTATAGCGTGAGTGGGATCCGTCCTGGGTAACCCCCCTCGTTCTCATGTTTGTCAGTGACATGAAAGCTGTATTGAATAGTATTGGAAAGACGAGTTTTGGATGACTAAACTTCAGGCTCATAGTGACAGTCACAACAACAAAATGAGTCAGTCCTATTTTGCTATTAAAATTAAAAGAAGGCTGGCATTTTCTGATAGGATCAAGCTTCATCCAAAATGATTGAATTATGAAGTAATGTTGAAAATTAAGATAGTATTACCCAAGTGTTGATTGCTAACAAGCACTGAGCAATACTTTTTTTTTTAAAGAAACTCTTCATACAGTCTCTGCATTACCAGCATGTATCTTGGCCATACATGTCTCAAAACAAGCTCGCTGGACAAAAACACTGGCAACACCTCACTCAGAAAGCCAACAATGTCACACTGACCTAAACAACACTGAAACCTGGGATCATTACCTAAATAATGAACTTTCATCTTTGAAGTTTGAACGTTTGTGGTTATACATAAATGAGTATTTTATTATAGAGTAAGAATAACACATTTCACTTTATTGACTGTACTAAAGTATATGGAACAAAAAATAATCATAAATTAGCTTCAAAATCCTTCATTCATTTTTTATAGTTGTGCATATCGTAATTTAAGATATATATATATATATATATATATATATATATATATATATATATATATATAGATAGATAGATAGATAGATAGATAGATAGATAGATAGATAGAATTTTATTTATCCCAAAAAATGGGAAATTACAGTGTTACAGCAGCAAAATATGAGACATACAGAATATACAGTACATAATAGGATACAATATACATAAGGTTAGAATACAAGAACAAATATTCAAAATATATACAAGTTAGGAATAAAAATGTACAACTATAGTACTAATTCAAACTTGTACACATCTGTAAAATGAGTCTCAACAAATAAACTACAGCTCTCGAAGCCATAAATTCACATTTTACTTACAGTTTTCTCATATGCAATATTCATCCCTTTAACAATTGAGTTAGGACAGTACACTGATGCAACTTCATTCTCTTGTTCCTTGTTCCACAGCACCCCCACATGTCAATCCTTATGTATACACATTGAAAGGGGTGTAAAGGTTTTTTGGTATGCATCTGAAACGTTGGGATGTGAAACTGAAAATGACAGCCCCAAGGGCAAAACAATGCTTTCATTTATAGTGAAATGTGAGCAAACTCATATCAATTAAAAACAAAAAGGTTTCTTGCACACATATCTAGCTGCCCTTCCACAAGGGGGCAGAGCAGAGAAGCTAAACACTGTCTCCATCATCATTTGTACACGTCACACATACCAACCTCTACAGGGTCATACTATAGTGTCACGATATCAAAATAACCAACCCAACCCAACTCCCCACTTGCATTCAACATTGACAATGACTTTCATACCCTTACAAATCAATGTGATTAGATAGCAATTAGATGAAACATTAGAAGCACATGATTATTACATTTAAGGTTTTTTTTATACAGCTGACTCAAGGATAATTGGAAAGAGCTGAGGTGCATGTTTATACTACCAAACAGACACTGAGCTGGTATTATTAGATTTCATGGTTGAATTTCATGTAACATTAAATTACAAAACATCTGATGGCCTGTGACCATCTGATGGCCTGTGACCACTGTATAGAGGATTTAAAGCTGCTGCAAAAGTGCAAAAATGATCGGAATGGTCTGTCTTTCATACCCCTCCTCACTAAGCCCAAGAAGAGCTTGACTTATTAATCAAGGCTTAGTAACACTTGTCAACACTTTATTTGCCACTGCTATAACCAGGATGTCTTCCATTTTGGATCCACACCCCATATATTCTCACCAGCCATACCAAGTCATTCCACTGAGTGACTGCTGAGAGTCCTCAGCAGAGCTATAGTTACAACGCTGATGAAACTATGTTTATTTTGGCAGTAAGGCGCCCCGTCTTTAAGGCCACCTGATTGGAAGTGATGATGTACGTGATGAACCGGTGGCTCCCGTGCTATGTTTTCTATTCTGTGGCCTCCAGACCCAGTGAAATGTGAATCACATAGACTGTAGAAAATGTGTATGATGTGTAAATGTTTGTCTTTTTTGTTGTGGCTGTTATCATACATGCTATCTACAAAACATCTTACAGTGTGAAAAAGTAATTTCAGTCAACACAAGACTGCAATTTGTAAATAAGAAGTAATCATCAGAACACATGTGTACCATACTTTACCTGATTTTGACATTGTATATATGGCATATGTTTTGGATTTGCACTTTATTGTTATTGTAATAGTGGACTTTTATATGTGCACGCTTCACACTTTGTATTGCAACTGCTGAACAGCAATTTTCTTTGGGATAAATAAGGTTTTTATCTTATAATACTCAGATCAAAATCATTTTTTAAATTTTAATAAAACAGCCGTGCAATCCATTATTTGTTTATGACGGTTATAATGTTTACCTTAATATTAGAAACACCTCCCAAGCGAGGTGTATCTAATAAACTGACAACATATATACAACCCCAAATCAGAAAAAGTTGGGACAGTATGGAAAACACAAATAAAAAAAGAAAATAGTGATTTCTAAATGTACTTTGACTTGTATTTCATTGCAGACAATACAACAGCACATAATTTAATGTGTTCCTCATGATTTATTTATTTAAAAAAAAAAAAAAATAAATCCTATTTTGGTTCTTGCAACACATTTCAAAAAAAGTTGGAACAGTAAAGCATTTACCACTTTGTAATGTTGCCATTCCACAACACTTAACTTAAGAGACGTTTTGGGACTGAAGACACCAAGTGATGAAGTGTTTCAGGTGTAATTTTGTCTTTCTTGCTGCAAACAAGTCTTAAGGTGGGCAACAGTACGGGGTCTTCGTTGTCGCATTTTGCGCTTCAAAATGCGCTACACATTCTCTATTGGAGACAGGTCGGGACTGCAGGCAGGCCAGTCAAGTACCCGTATCCTCTTCCTCCGCAGCCAGGACTTTGTAATGTGCGCAGAATGTGGTTTTGCATTATCTTGTTGAAAAATGCATGGACGTCCCTGGAAAAGATGTCTTCTTGAAGGTAGCATATTGTGCTCCAAAATCTCTATGTACTTTTCAGCATTAATGGTGCCATCACAGAAGTGCAAGTTACCTTTGCCAAGGGCACTGACACAACCCCATACCATGACAGACCCTGGCTTTTGGACTTGTTGCTGGTAACAGTCTGGATGATCCTTTTTTTCTTTGGTCCGGAGCACACGGCGTCCATTTCTCCCCAAAAATACCTGAAATACTGATTCATCTGACCACAGTACACGTTTCCACTGTGTGATGGTCCATCCCAGATGCCTCAGAGCCCAGAGAAGTCAACGGCGCTTACTTGACAAAGGTTTGCCAAAGTAGTCCTGAGCCCATGTAGATGAATGACGATTCTTGATGCAGTGCCGCCTGAGGCCTCGGAGATCACGGTTGTTCAGCTTAGGCTTGCGCCCTTGTTCTTTACGCACTGAAATTCCTCCTCATTCCTTGAATCTTTTAATTATGTTATGCACTGTTGAAGGTGAAATAAGCAAATGTCTTCCTATCTTTCTTTGAGGAACATTGTTTTTAAACAATTCAATAATTTTCTCACGTATTTGTTGGCAAACTGGCAATCCTCGGCCCATCTTTGCTGCTAAAGGACTAGACCTTTCTTGGATGCTGCTTTTGTACCAAATCATAATTACAATCACTTGTTGACATCACCTGTTTCAAATCACATCATTATTTAACCAATTTACCTGATTACTAGCCCTAAATTGCTCCTGTCCCAACCTTTTTTGGAATGTGTTGCAGGTCTGAATGACAGGAAAGGATGTATATTTACAAATGAAATTAAGTTGAACAGACAAAACATGAAATATTTTGTGTTCACATTGTCTGCAATGAAATACAAGTCAAAGTACATTTAGAAATCACTACTTTCTTTTTTTATTTGTGTTTTTCATACTGTCCCAACTTTTTCTGATTTGGGGTTGTAGTATATATGTATAGTATATATGTTAAAGAACAATTAGACAAATTTGGGATGTATGTTGTCTTGAGAGTTAGATAACATCGATACCACTCTTATGTCCGTTTAATACAAAGTTACAGCCAATAACTGCTTAGCATAAAGACTGGAAGCAGAGGGAAATAGCTGGTCTGGTCTTACAATCACCTCTAGAGCTCACTAATTTCAACCTTTACATCCCATTTGTTTAATCTGTACAAAAAACAAAGTGTTAAAAGTCCTGAGAGAAAAGTTCTCTGAGAGGCTCTATGTGCTTTCAACTCTTTGTATGCAGAGAAGCACACTAAGATTCACAAATGTCAGAAACTGACTGAAATAATTTTGTTCGTAATTGTAGAGAGATTACGTAGAGCTGGTCAGTACATCTACAAGCAAATGAGAGGAGTGAGGAGTTGCAGCGTTCGCCTAGACGGTCGGCCGGGGGAGGGTGTATCGCTGCAGAAACGGCACCCCTTCTCTTCTCTGCTTCTCTTCATAGTCGTCAGATTCATCTGCCAACCCTTATAGAACTGGCTCAGGTTTGCCTTGCACCAGCCCCTAATTATGTTGTTATAGTTTTAGACTGCCGGGGGACTTCATTTGACACACTGAGCTCCTCTCTCCTCTCTCTTTCCATCTGTGTGCATCCATGTCTCAGAAATGCTTGTTACTAACTTAGCTCTGGGGAGCTTATTTCCCGGAGTCCTTATGTTGTTTTGCCCAGCAGTTTTCCTTGGATTAGGGTGGCACCTAAATCATGGTTGCAGCTGTCACCGTGGTCCTGCTCCGCGCCCTGCTATGCCCTGTTACATCCTGCTACGCTCTGCAGTGCCCTGCTACGTCCTGCTACGCTCTGCAGTGCCCTGCTACGTCCTGCTATGTCCTGAAGTGCCCTGCTACGCCCTGCTATGTCCTAATATTGCCACTGTTCATCACACCCCAAAGTTTCTCTCTAAAAGGAAGTTTTCTTCACCACCCGAGGTTTCTCCCTAAAAGGGAGTTTTTCCTCACCACTGTCGCACTAAATGCTTGACCTTGGGAGAATTACTAGAATTGTTGGGTCTTTGTAAATTATAGTGTGGTCTAGAACTACTCTATCTGTAAAGTGTCTTGAGATAACTGTTGTTATGATTTGATACTATAAATAAAATTAAATTGAATTGAAATCTTCAACACCAAATCCTCAAGCTAAGCTTAGTATTCTGAATCATCATTGTTACTGACTGAATCAGTAGATTTTTTTAAAATCAGTTAATTACTCATTAAAAGTTTACTGACAGTCCACAGAAAAGCTACAGAAACAATCATGATATAATAAGTCTGTTGCAGATAGGTGGTTGTTGAGTCATTACTCTTATAAACAGTGTTGGTAAAGGCGTAATTTTGTACTGAACTGTAGGAGACAGTTTGAAGCTGCAACAGACTGTTGCTGTTTCTCCATTGCTAAATGGAGTGCAGCCCAATTGATATTATTACACCTGTGGTTTTCTTGCTACATAATGTCAAAATGTCTGCCATGAAAAAAGGTATATACCAGGACCTTGGAACTCAGGCAGCTAAATAGAATTCAGACATCATTCATTTTCTTGTCCACACCGGTGCTTTTCCTTCTGTGACATCTGAAAATGTCTTCTGTGAAAAGGGCCTGTCATGGCGTTGTGATTGGTGATGTCATGTGTATTTGAACGATGGTGTGATCATTTAGCTTAGAAAAAAGAAAATATATAAATGGCTACTTACAACTAGGAATCTTTGAACTGACCTGAATGAAATAATTCAAATCAGCAAACTAATTTGTAATTTCTAACTCAAGTGTTACTTTGTGGCACACACTTGTAAACAAATCTTGATTCCTTTTTTGATACAGCAAAAGTAAAACATCTCTTTAACAAAACATATAGGCCTTTGTCATCAGAGTAGCCAAATAATAAAAGCCTAACAGCATTAGAAAGTTGGGACCGTTAGACAGCCCCCAGCTGCCCCCAGCTCCAGTTGCCACCATACCACCAGCCTCAATCTTCCACCAGCCCCCAGATCTTTGGGATCTGTATTCTTGGACATGGGGGCTTGGTGGTAGCTGCCAGAGTTCCACCATGACAGCTGCCCTTGCTTTGCAACAGACGGAATTAGTAAGATTAACGCAGCCAGAGACAGAGGGGTCTAGTTGTTGTCCCGATAAGTGAGGTCAGATGAGACTGCAGCACCCTTTTAGTGAATGGGACCACGAGAAAAACAACTAGAAGTGATTTATAAATTCTTAACATGGGACTTTTCTCTGAAACTAATTTAGATTAGCTGGATTTTGTACTGAGGCATCATCAGAAGAGGAGGCAGTAGTTAACCTTTAGTAAAGGAACAAATCCCCAAAATGTTGATGTTCTTCCACCCAGTCCATAAAATAGATGGCTATAGAAGTCTTTTATTGTAAAAATGACACTGATTATTAAAAAGAGGTTTTCTAAGGGGAGAGATTGCCATTAAAGATTAAAGTATTATTACTGTTATAAGGGTAATTTCTGCTTTTTTAGGCTCTCCATAATCGCTGCATAATAAACGCGATGTGCTTTCCAATGTCACAGAAACATCCAAATGATTCCAGAGGGAAGCCGATCGTAGCAGTTCTGTATCTGTTGGTCTCAGTTTGTGGTTGTATAAAGGTTTGTGGTTGTGTAAAGGTAAAAGGAACAAAGATAAAAGACAACTTTCAGCATCTAAATAAAGTGTCTGGTGACTGCTGGGGTTGAAACATTCCACTAATCTCTGCAGGGATTTAGCGGTCTGGGAACACAACACCAGGCTAAATGACTGAAGATTTGCTGTGTCATATATAGACCCACATCACTGGTTTGGCAGCGAGCAAACAAATAAAAGTAAAAACGAGCCCAGGAGGCTTTTAATCAGCATCATAAATTTGAATGCCAGCCAAAAAAGCAACCACACTGACCAGCACTGCACAGGCGTCGGTAGTTTCATTCATTTGAACTTTAAAAACGTTTTTGGCCATTGCAAGAGTTTAATTGCTGTTACTTTATATTTTAAACGGTTTGTTGTTTTCCTGGTTTTGTGTTTTGCATGTCCTGTCCTAATGCATGCTGGGAATTAATAAGGCATTAAGGAATACACAGGTATGCATGGAATGATGAATGTATGCAAACATTACTGAGCAGGGACCTCTTAAAACAAATGCTAATTAATGTATCTTCCCATCTAAAATATTTTCAGACGAGTAAACACATATTTTCCATAGTTTTGTTCTTTGTTTGAAATCTTTTGAAAAATAATCAGGTTCAAGTTTCAAATCTTCCTGTTGCAGATTACTTTTCATGTTATCTTGTGTGCAACACAAGAAAAATAATCCTACTCATCTCTATCACAATGACGTTTGAGGGGAATTTTGTTTTTTTAATAATTCTGCATACTTTTCTCCTTTTTACCACATGACCATACCTCATGATGTAAAATGCCCTGCACATGAATTTTTTTAAAGCAAATCCTTATTCAATATAATATAATACAATTGTTGGAGCAAGTTAAACCATCAAGTTAAAGCTTAGTGAGGCTAAATGTGCAACCCAATATCAACGGCAGTTTGTGAAATGGTCACGTAATTTAATTTATTGATTTGTGTAGACGGATACATTTATCTCATTTTTATCGTGGTGATCAGCACGTTTTTTAAACTAATATATTTCAATAGGAAGCATGTTTTGTGATCACAGCACTACGGTAGCGAGTAGTATGGAGCGAAAATCCACGTAGGGAGGTCGGTTGGGGTGGTGGATGGGTCAAACAACACAGGACTTTTACTCGGGTAACCGGGAATCGTTTCCCACGTGTCACGTTTCCTTTCCCCGTTCTTTTCCTAAACCCAACCGTCCCGTTGTTGTCAAGCGTCTCCCAGAGACCGTGGATCGTTTCTTGCATCACGTTTCCTTTCCCACTCACTTTACTCACCTCTTTTCCATCACCCTGATGGATTTTGTTACCAATGGACAGAGCCAGGCTAGCTGTTTCCCAGTTTACAGTCTTTGTGCTATGCTAAGCTAACCAGCTGCTAACTGTAGCCTTAATGGACGGACTATACTGTAAGGGTGGTAACTGTCTTCTCATCTAACTCTTAGCAAGAAAGCAAACAATATTATTTCCCAAAATGTCAAATATTCCTTTAATGCAAGTAATCCTGTGTGAATCTTCAGCATCAAATCAAGGCTGTGGTAGTCACACTTGCTAAGCTACCCTATTCCCACAGTGGGAGCCCAATATTATTGTGTCCCTCTTCAGTTCTAATTGCCCATTTGAGACCTTCATTATGACGCCACACACTCTTTAAAGTCAGTTGCTGGGATCCATTACAACCAGTTTGACAGGCAGAGCAGTGACGTTCTTCCAGAGGATCATATTGGCTCTTGGGTGACCCAGAGAAATTCCAGTCCAATTGGTTGCTGTGGCATTAACGATTAATGGTTCACTAGTGATGATGGGGTCTGCCTTTCTTGACCTTTCCACATGGCTGTATTTGCAGCAGAAGTAAGCACCAGGCTTTAGTAGCACGATAGCCTTGCAGTGCCCAGACAGCTGCACCTTTATCCCCTGGCCTTAGCAACAGAGTTGGAGGCCTCGATCCAGAGCACAAAGTGGGGGAGGGATAACTATGTGCTAGCTGAAGACAGGCAAGAAGCAACGGCTGAGGGCTGGGGGGCAAGGACTGAGGGCATGCCAGGGCAGTCCTGGAAATATTTCAGTTGGGCATATAACAGACTGACGCTTCCGTTGGATCAATGGAATTACATTTCGAGGATAATTTCCACAGGCCGGATGTCCCTCAACTTCGCTCTCTGTGTGTTGCCGTTCTCAAACTCTGTTCACTTTGCAACATCAACAAACTTCAAACTAGAAAGCTATGCACTAAAAATGGCTCGTTTTGAATAAAATTTGGATCGTGCAACAAGGCAGGCCTGCTTGGTTCTTTCGGGGAATGATTGTAAAGATTTACAAAAAATATGTTTTATGTTGTGGATAAAGTAGGCCTACACACAGCGATACACTTAAAGAAATGCAAACAACCCAGAGTGTTTTTTTTCCTATCCCAGCATGTATGTGTGGTGTAGCCAGACCTTATTCCACAGCACTGTGGCGATATGTCTGGCAGTCACGACTACCCTTGTTAAAGGTGCTGTAGGTAGGATTGTGACGATCCAGGACTTAGCCAAAAAATGTTAACATTAACAATTTATCAGTCCCTCCCCCCTTTCAGGTAAAGCCCTAAGTTAGTTTTATAAGTCTTACCTACTGCATCTTTAAAATAACAATTAGACCACATGCCTGAAATTAAGTGAACTGAAATGATTGCTTTTCCATGCCTGGCTTAAATACTTAAGTATTACTGTAATATGTCTAATTTATATATTTTAAATATGAGATAAATATGGTGATGAACATATGTGATTTATATTGGTGCTCAAGTTTTATGAGGGAAATCCGTCTACTTTTTTACTATAAGCACATTAGATGCATGAATGAAAAGATGCCATGTTTGTTGGGCGGAGTAATCAAATCAAATCTATTCCCAGTCTTGTCCTGTGTACTAGCACAACATCTTCTTCTGTCTTACGACCTGTCATCTGACTTCAATTTTGCAGACTACTCCAAACTACACAAATTCCTGTTTGTTCCAGCTGCTTGTTTTAAACCTATTCAGGATGATATTCATTGAATTGCTTAGCTATAATCTACATTTAAACAGAAATTGAAAAGTTCCTTTTGACAATATTTCAATTCCAGTTGGCATTTGGAGCAGCTTGCATAAGAGCAGTAAAAAACACATTGTTATTTATATAAAACCTGTACTCCCTGACACAGCCACAAGACTAAGCGTTTACAGCCATGCTAATGCCTCTGTGAGGCTATACCTCAACACAGCAGTGCTTTGAGCTAAATCCTAATGTCAGCATGCTAACATGCTGATGTTGATTTAGTAGGCCCGTAAAAATACCATGTTCATCATCTGAGTTTAGCATGTTAGCATACTAACACACTTATCAGCACTAAACACAAAGTATAGCTGAGGCTGATGGGATTGTTATTAGTTTTGCAGGTATTTGGTAATAAATCAAAGTATTAGACACAATTAAAATTCTGAACTGATGATGGCATTAGATGAAAAGTTAAGGGATCACCAAACTTCTTACAATTTATCCTGAGAGGAACATGAATGTGCGTATCAAATGTTTTGTATGAAAATCCATTCAACAGTTGATGAGATATTCCACTCAAAACCAGTCTGGGGATCATTAATAGCATTCCTCCTCTGGGGACCAAAATGTCTGTACAAAATATATTTACAAAATTTCAGATATCTCAGTCTGGACCAAATGGGTGGACCGACTGGTAGCCATGCCGTGACCGTGACTAAAAAGAACTCTTTTTATACACAATACAACACACACACACACACACACACACACACACACACACACACACACACACACACACACACACACACACACACACACACACACACACACCAATGTCTTTATGGCTCTTTGGTCTTTAAATAGAGCACTTGAATCTAGTGACGCTAGAGAGTGTCCAGGTCAGGAAAACCTGCTTCAGACAGAGAGAAAGCGAGAGAAAGAGAGAAAGAAAGATGGGATAATTAAAGATGGAATTTATGCTAGCTTGGGGTTGATTGAGGGTGATGTAGCAGTGTGAACAAGAGAGTGTAAGGTTGCAGAAAATAGTGCTACAATTTTCTTAGAAACCATGAGGGTGTCTGTCATTACCAGGCCTGGATAGTGTACCTGACACGTTGGCGGTTAGGCTTAAGGATTGAATGTGTATTCCCCTGTGAGGAGAAATATAGGGAGGTAAAGACAGATGAGACATATGAGTAGGGATAAATCTCACAGGACAACAATCTTTGACGTTTGACCCATGGCGTCCTTTCCATCATGGATCAACCGGCCATAGGAAGATTGTGGCATTATGTAACAGTGTGCAGAACTGTGTGTGTGTGTGTGTGTGTGTGTGTGTGTGTGTGTGTGTGTGTGTGTGTGTGTGTGTTTGCAATATTATGATAATGATAACCACAGATATCTCAGATGTAAAGAAAACAGAAGTTGAGAACATGCTTTTCTACAGGAAGTGGGATAGGGGGTGATGATATGATAAGGCTGTTGTGGGGAGAAACACAAATATTAGAAAGATGAAATTTAAGTGAGTGAGTAAGCAAGCGTATCACAAAGTGAGTATGTGAGAGAGTGAACGACTGAGCGACCTTAAAAGGCCACACGTTCTCGCTGGTGACTGAATGAGCAAGTGAAAGTGGGCCTTGGGGTTATCTCTGTGAAACGCCACTGTATTTTTAGATCATCTTAAAAAAGATTCCCTGCCCCTTCCTACCCCCCCCCCCCCCCCAACTCCCCCATTCGCCCCTCCCCCATTTTCAATTAGCCCCTGATGGGTGGAGTAATACAATCAGGAGAAACTTCAGCTCACCCGGAGCCTCCTCTCAGTCTGCCCTAGACTCCGCACAGGCACACACTCCTCAGACAGGAAGGTAAGACCCAACTCTGTTCAACTGCTCCACTATCCATCCATCCACTCGTCCATCTTTCCACCCATTCCTCCTTTCACTTGGGTTCATTCACCATGTCTTCCATTCCCCGGGACACAGCTGCTCACTGTGCTCTGGCATCCTCCTGTCTGCCTTCCCACCCACCTGCTCATATTCTCCCTCTTTCCACCTGCACAGTACCTTCACTAATTAACCTCCTCTTCTGTATCCACACTGACTGTCCTCTTGTCTGTCTCAGACAGCCTGACTTTATTAAATTATTTCATCCTCTATCTCCAAAAAATGCACAACCCCTGTCGAACCCCTGTTAGCAGAGTTCATTTCCACCCTTCTTTCATTCCTTCTCATCAAGCTCACACTTTCCTTCAGCAAAATTGTGGTAGTAAAGGTGTCCGCTCCTCCTTTATTATTACGCAGTTGTGATATCCATTTTGGCAAACTGGTTTGTTCTTTTGCTCTTTTTTGTGGCTTTACAGCACTTCACAGCATTTTGGTGTGACAGACTTGAGTATAAAATCTTCTAGTCACATCAATTGCACAAAAACGTCGTGGTAATACAATACAACAACTAGGGCTTTGATAGGTTCCTGAAAAGATCTCTACATAAAAGAGGCATATAGTAAATATAAAGTAGCTTTTACTTTTACAGTTGGTGGAAGGGTTCAGATTGAAGTGCAAACTTTTATTTATATTGCTCTTAGTTAGAGTGTGAACTGTAATTCAAGATTTAACAGGAACATTTTTTATTTAGAGCTTAATTCGATTTAACATTTCATTCCTTTATCCATTTACAAGGCTATTATTAGTGGCTATTTGATCGTACTTATTTAATTGTCCAGGAATTCCTCCAGAATTGTTGCTTTGGAAGAGTAGAACATGTATGTAAGCAAGCTGTTTAGAGGTCTCACTTTCGGAAGGTACTGGTTTATGGTTTGCATTTCTATAGATGGTTGGAAGAAGAAGATGGTTTTAAAGATGCATTTCTTATGAATTCTTATGCATCTTTAAAACATCTGGAATTATGGATAAAGAGATGTAGATTGTAAGGTTTTTTTTAGCCATACAAGGCACTTAAATTCATGAGACGAAATAATTGTTTTTTTTCAGCTTGACTAACAAATACATTCCTCACAAAAACTGGAAAATAAGTGTAATGCACAGAAAGTTGATTATCTGGAGGGAAGCACTGGAAGAGGCCCCAGAAGCTGGGGAACAGCTGCATGTCTGAATAGCTGAAGCTATTATTTGCGGCAGTTGAGATTATCCTTTTTTTATTTTTAGGAGTCACATAAATCCTTATGTAAGCTAGGTGAGTCATGGTGGGAGCAATAGACAATGAGGGAATGTGGGAGGGGTCGAGAGAAAAACTCTGAGCAGATTATACGTCTCAACTTCAGCCAGATCAAATATATTATAACAAATCACTCACAGATCTCATGTTGGACCACTGAGATGGGAATAGACAGTGATCGCAAATAGATCAAGGGGCAGAAGCTTTGACAGTCCAAGCACAATAAAATTGCAAGATAAAGGGAATAACAACAATAGAGAGCAGCTCAATTAAAAACAGCAATGCAAGAATATAAGAAAAGCAGAACATGAAAGAATGGTCAGGAGGGAATGTATGATTTTGAGTTTTCCATCCTTTTTATCCAGCCTTGTTGTGTATGGTCAAAGCTTTGCCGAGCACATATAGTCACATGAATAGTAGAGTATTCATGTGAGTGACAAACAAAAAGCCCAGGTTAGTATTAAACACTGTGTGTGTACTGCACACTCACATATATCGCCTTGGAACACTGAGTATTTAGGCGCAGGTGGGATAACCAGAGGGCTTAACAGGCAGACCACAAACAGCTGCAGATTGTGAGTAGCCATTATTATGAATGCCATTCAAACCCACTTATACACCGATATACACACACACACACACACACACACACACACACATACACACACACACACACACACACACACACACACACACACACACACACACACACACACACACACACACACACACACACACACATACACACACACACACACATGCATGATGATAAGGGATACAGTGATCTGGTGCTGACAGCTAGACGTGAGGTGATAGATGGGTCAGTGTGCAGTGGCATGGTGAGGGTTGGTATGCAAACGGGCCAAAAGTTGACTGTCTCTAAGCTGGACTGATTATGGGGTTATTTATATCTTCCTCATCTGTCACCTTCTAGTGACACAAGAACAAAATGAAGGACTGCTGAGAGATGGGAGAGAGAGATGAAAGGGGAGAATTTGCAACATGGGAAGAAAACTGTAATGTGAAGGATCTTCATACTAAATGTGTCCTAGAAAACATTTATTGCTTAGAATTAATTTCTATCTGCTGAGTGTCAGTGTCACTGCAAATATGTATTTGAACTGAGCAGTAAAAACGCCAAACTGTCTACAAAGCTTAATGTTATTTAGGTGATAGGATGCAAAAATCATACAGATAAAGCTTTTTTTATATGCAGAATTACCCAGATGTCTACCTCAGCTTCCAACTGCTGTGTACATAACGTCACAGTATACTTTCTCTCCTTTCACTTCCTGTGTCTCTTTGTGTTTCTCTCTCTCTCAGGTGAGTGACTCTGGGTCAAAATGACCGAGCGCTACGACTGCCACTACTGCAAGGAGTCCCTGTTTGGGAAGAAGTATGTTTTGAGAGAAGAGAATCCCTACTGTGTGAAATGTTACGAGAGCCTGTACTCCAACACCTGTGAGGAGTGCAAGAAGCCCATTGGCTGCAACACCAGGGTAAGAGATGTCACAAAATACATTGTGCATTTGAGCCCTAACACGCTCTTTCTGTGCGTTTCTGTTTTAAACACTAGTCGGTCGGGCGGGCTAACTGTCAATCTGATGTTCTTGTAGGATCTGTCATACAAGGACCGTCACTGGCATGAGGAGTGTTTCATGTGCTTCCAGTGCAAGCGCTCGCTGGTGGACAAGCCCTTTTCCACCAAGGATGAAAAGCTCCTCTGCACTGAGTGCTACTCCAATGAGTATTCCTCCAAGTGCCACGAGTGCAAGAAAACCATCATGCCAGGTAAGAAGAAAACCACAAAGAGAGCAAATAGGTAAGCTGATGCCAATGCAACAGATTGAAAAATCCAATTTTTGATATGAAAAAACTCTATTTACAGTTAGCATCAGAATAGTGCAGCTGTGAATGGTTTACATATGATTGTCTTAAATCTTAATGCTGCTTAATGTGTCTCTTGCATTACATGCACAATAAGTCAGTGTATTTATGTTAGGGCAGGCAATCAGTCAGGGAATGTTTCTGTTGGTAAATTGAGCCATAGTAATTTTACAGATAATACATTAAATAGAAACTGTTTTCAGGCCTTAAACCCAATTCCTCTGCATATGCCTTTTAAAGTATGTATCTAAGAATATAATTACATGTGCAGGAACTGGGGCAATTCTTACCATTTAAAGGTCCTATGAAATGCTGCTCTTTGGATGCTTTTATATATGCATATGGATATATTGAACTGAAATGTAAAAGTTTCTCACAAAGACCCAAATCACTTTTGACTGTTTTTGACTGTTTTTCTTAGTCTAATTGCTGTTGTCTTTGCATCCCTTTACTAACTCCTTCCATTCCCTTTATGTTTCTCTGAAGGCTCCAGGAAGATGGAGCACAAGGGGAACAGCTGGCACGAGACCTGTTTCACCTGCCAGAGATGCCAGCAGCCCATTGGCACCAAGAGCTTCATCCCTAAGGACAACCATAACTTCTGTGTGCCCTGCTATGAGAAGCAGTTTGCCATGCAGTGTGTGCACTGCAAGAAGGTAGGACAACCAATTGCAAATGATTTTCAAAGTAGTACTTCATTATTATCCATCTTCACTCAAAGAAAAATGATTGCACGTGTCACAAAAAGGTGTGACAATATGACACTCTTATTATTATTATTATTATTAGCCCATCACCACTGGCGGGGTGACCTACCGTGACCAGCCCTGGCACAAGGACTGCTTCCTGTGTACCAGCTGCAAGCAGCAGCTGTCTGGCCAGAGGTTTACCTCTAGAGATGACTTTGCCTATTGTCTCAACTGCTTCTGCAACCTTTATGCCAAGAAGTGTGCCTCCTGCACCACCCCCATCAGTGGTAATCACATTTTATCAACGTATTGGTCTCCCTGAATCTAAAAAGGATTGTTTATAAAATGTTTTCCAGTTGATTTGACTTGGATTTGTTCTTCACGTTCAGGCCTTGGAGGCAGCAAGTACATTTCCTTTGAGGAGCGCCAGTGGCACAATGACTGCTTCAACTGTAAGAAGTGCTCCGTGTCCCTGGTCGGCCGTGGCTTCCTCACTGAACGTGAT